>CM077178.1:26018840-26273840 GCA_039654105.1 Coreius guichenoti
AAAGTCAGAATTGTAAGATATAAAGTCAGAATTGCGTGATATAAAGTCAGAATTGTAAGATATAAAGTCAGAATTGCGTGATATAAAGTCAGAATTGCGTGATATAAAGTCAGAATTGCGAGATATAAAGTCAGAATTGCAAGTTATAAAGTCAGAATTGCAAGTTATAAAGTCAGAATTGCGTGATATAAAGTCAGAATTGTGAGAAATAAAGTCAGAATTGTAAGATATAAAGTCAGAATTGCGAGTTATAAAGTGAGAATGCAAGTTATAAAGTCAGAATTGCGTGATATAAAGTCAGAATTGTAAGATATAAAGTCAGAATTGCGTGATATAAAGTCAGAATTGCGAGATATAAAGTCAGAATTGCGAGATATAAAGTCAGAATTGTAAGATATAAAGTCAGAATTGCGTGATATAAAGTCAGAATTGTAAGATATAAAGTCAGAATTGCATGATATAAAGTCAGAATTGTAAGATATAAAGTCAGAATTGCGTGATATAAAGTCAGAATTGTAAGATATAAAGTCAGAATTGCGTGATATAAAGTCAGAATTGCGTGATATAAAGTCAGAATTGCGAGATATAAAGTCAGAATTGCAAGTTATAAAGTCAGAATTGCAAGTTATAAAGTCAGAATTGCGTGATATAAAGTCAGAATTGCGAGATATAAAGTCAGAATTGCAAGTTATAAAGTCAGAATTGCAAGTTATAAAGTCAGAATTGCGTGATATAAAGTCAGAATTGTGAGATATAAAGTCAGAATTGCGTGATATAAAGTCAGAATTGCGAGATATAAAGTCAGAATTGCATGATATAAAGTCAGAATTGCGAGATATAAAGTCAGAATTGCGTGATATAATGTCAGAATTGCGAGTTATAAAGTCAGAATTGCATGATACAAAGTCAGAATTGCATGATATAAAGTCAGAATTGCGAGTTATAAAGTCAGAATTGCATGATATAAAGTCAGAATTGCGAGTTATAAAGTCAGAATTGCATGATATAAAGTCAGAATTGCGAGTTATAAAGTCAGAATTGCATGATATAAAGTCAGAATTGCATGATATAAAGTCAGAATTGCGAGATATAAAGTCAGAATTGCGTGATATAATGTCAGAATTGCGAGTTATAAAGTCAGAATTGCATGATACAAAGTCAGAATTGCATGATATAAAGTCAGAATTGCGAGTTATAAAGTCAGAATTGCATGATATAAAGTCAGAATTGCGAGTTATAAAGTCAGAATTGCATGATATAAAGTCAGAATTGCATGATATAAAGTCAGAATTGTGAGATATAAAGTCAGAATTGCGAGATATAAAGTCAGAATTGCGTGAAATAAAGTCAGAATTGTAAGATATAAAGTCAGAATTGCGAGTTATAAAGTGAGAATGCAAGTTATAAAGTCAGAATTGCGTGATATAAAGTCAGAATTGTAAGATATAAAGTCAGAACTGCGTGATATAAAGTCAGAATTGCGAGATATAAAGTCAGAATTGCGAGATATAAAGTCAGAATTGCGTGATATAAAGTCAGAATTGTAAGATATAAAGTCAGAATTGCGTGATATAAAGTCAGAATTGTAAGATATAAAGTCAGAATTGCGTGATATAAAGTCAGAATTGCGTGATATAAAGTCAGAATTGCGAGATATAAAGTCAGAATTGCAAGTTATAAAGTCAGAATTGCAAGTTATAAAGTCAGAATTGCGTGATATAAAGTCAGAATTGTGAGAAATAAAGTCAGAATTGTAAGATATAAAGTCAGAATTGCGAGTTATAAAGTGAGAATGCAAGTTATAAAGTCAGAATTGCGTGATATAAAGTCAGAATTGTAAGATATAAAGTCAGAATTGCGTGATATAAAGTCAGAATTGCGAGATATAAAGTCAGAATTGCGAGATATAAAGTCAGAATTGCGTGATATAAAGTCAGAATTGTAAGTTATAAAGTCAGAATTGCATGATATAAAGTCAGAATTGTAAGATATAAAGTCAGAATTGCGTGATATAAAGTCAGAATTGTAAGATATAAAGTCAGAATTGCGTGATATAAAGTCAGAATTGCGTGATATAAAGTCAGAATTGCGAGATATAAAGTCAGAATTGCAAGTTATAAAGTCAGAATTGCAAGTTATAAAGTCAGAATTGCGTGATATAAAGTCAGAATTGCGAGATATAAAGTCAGAATTGCAAGTTATAAAGTCAGAATTGCAAGTTATAAAGTCAGAATTG
The DNA here is from genome assembly GCA_039654105.1 of Coreius guichenoti. Lineage (NCBI taxonomy): Eukaryota > Metazoa > Chordata > Actinopteri > Cypriniformes > Gobionidae > Coreius > Coreius guichenoti. The sequence goes on from CM077178.1 coordinate 26,021,077, forward strand.
CGTGATATAAAGTCAGAATTGTGAGATATAAAGTCAGAATTGTGAGATATAAAGTCAGAATTGTGAGATATAAAGTCAGAATTGCGAGATATAAAGTCAGAATTGCGTGAAATAAAGTCAGAATTGTAAGATATAAAGTCAGAATTGTGTGATATAAAGTCAGAATTGTAAGATATAAAGTCAGATTTGCGAGTTATAAAGTGAGAATTGCAAGTTATAAAGTCAGAATTGCGTGATATAAAGTCAGAATTGTAAGATATAAAGTCAGAATCGCGTGATATAAAGTCAGAATTGTGAGATATAAAGTCAGAATTGTGTGATATAAAGTCAGAATTGCGAGATATAAAGTCAGAATTGCATGATATAAAGTCAGAATTGCGAGATATAAAGTCAGAATTGCGTGATATAAAGTCAGAATTGCGAGTTATAAAGTCAGAATTGCATGATATAAAGTCAGAATTGCATGATATAAAGTCAGAATTGCGAGTTATAAATTCAGAATTGCGTGATATAAAGTCAGAATTGCGAGTTATAAAGTCAGAATTGCGTGATATAAAGTCAGAATTGCGAGTTATAAAGTCAGAATTGCATGATACAAAGTCAGAATTGCATGATATAAAGTCAGAATTGCGAGTTATAAAGTCAGAATTGCATGATATAAAGTCAGAATTGCGAGTTATAAAGTCAGAATTGCGTGATATAAAGTCAGAATTGCATGATATAAAGTCAGAATTGTGAGATATAAAGTCAGAATTGTGAGATATAAAGTCAGAATTGCATGATATAAAGTCAGAATTGTGAGATATAAAGTCAGAATTGTGAGATATAAAGTCAGAATTGCATGATATAAAGTCAGAATTGCGAGATATAAAGTCAGAATTGCATGATATAAAGTCAGAATTGCGAGATATAAAGTCAGAATTGCATGATATAAAGTCAGAATTGCATGATATAAAGTCAGAATTGCAAGATATAAAGTCAGAATTGCGTGATATAAAGTCAGAATTGCATGATATAAAGTCAGAATTGTGAGATATAAAGTCAGAATTGTGAGATATAAAGTCAGAATTGCATGATATAAAGTCAGAATTGCGAGATATAAAGTCAGAATTGCGAGATATAAAGTCAGAATTGCGAGATATAAAGTCAGAATTGCGTGATATAAAGTCAGAATTGTGAGATATAAAGTCAGAATTGCGAGATATAAAGTCAGAATTGCGTGAAATAAAGTCAGAATTGTAAGATATAAAGTCAGAATTTCGTGATATAAAGTCAGAATTGTAAGATATAAAGTCAGAATTGCGAGTTATAAAGTGAGAATTGCAAGTTATAAAGTCAGAATTGCGAGATATAAAGTCAGAATTGCATGATATAAAGTCAGAATTGTGAGATATAAAGTCAGAATTGTGAGATATAAAGTCAGAATTGCATGATATAAAGTCAGAATTGTGAGATATAAAGTCAGAATTGTGAGTTATAAAGTCAGAATTGCATGATATAAAGTCAGAATTGCGAGATATAAAGTCAGAATTGCATGATATAAAGTCAGAATTGCGAGATATAAAGTCAGAATTGCATGATATAAAGTCAGAATTGCATGATATAAAGTCAGAATTGCGAGATATAAAGTCAGAATTGCGTGATATAAAGTCAGAATTGCATGATATAAAGTCAGAATTGCATGATATAAAGTCAGAATTGCGAGATATAAAGTCAGAATTGCATGATATAAAGTCAGAATTGCATGATATAAAGTCAGAATTGCGAGATATAAAGTCAGAATTGCGTGATATAAAGTCAGAATTGCGTGATATAAAGTCAGAATTGTAAGATATAAAGTCAGAATTGCGAGATAGAAAGTCAGAATTGTAAGATATAAAGTCAGAATTGCGAGTTATAAAGTCAGAATCGCGTGATATAAAGTCAGAATCGCGTGATATAAAGTCAGAATTGCGTGATATAAAGTCAGAATTGCGTGATATAAAGTCAGAATTGTAAGATATAAAGTCAGAATTGCGAGATATAAGAAACCAAAAGGACTCATCATTGATTTCAGAAAGAAACAGGATGTTCACACACCACTGCACATCAACGGGGAGATGGAGAGAGTGTCCAGCTTTAAATTTCTGGTCACATACATCTCAGAGGACCTCTCATGGACGATAAACATCGAAGGCACAAAAGCGACTGTACTTTTTAAGAACGCTCAGGAAGGTAAAACTATCACAACAGCACTTGGTGTCATTCTACCACTACTCCATTAAGAGTGTCCTCACACATGGCATGCTGGTGTGGTATGGAGGCTGCTCTGCAGCTGATAAAAAGGCTTTGCAGAGAGTCATAAAGACTGCGCAGAACATCATCACAAACCAACAGTTACCCACCCTAGACGACATATTTACCTCCCGTTGCCTGCGGAAAACACACAACATTCTGAAGGACTCATATCACCCTGCCCATCATTTGTTTGAACTGTTGCCATCTGGAAAACGCTATAGGTCTATCAAAACACACACCACAAGATTCATGAACAGTTTTTATCCTAAAGCTGTCACTTTACTGAACTTTGAACTGAAAACGCACCCCCCACTACAACACATTCTTGACATACAAGAACCATGCATATGCAATAATGTTATGAGCACTTTATTTCATTTATTTATTATGTGCAATAGCATATGAGCACTTTATTTCATTTCTGTGCAAAATGGCCTTCGTTTTGAAATATACACTTAATTTTCTTTTCTTTCTTTAACTTTAACTGTATACGTTGGCAAGTACATAATTTCGTCGTATGTTTGTTTGTACAATGACAATAAAAGAATCTAATCTAATCTAATCAGATTAGGTTTTCCAAGTAACTAGAAAGTAACGCATTGCTTTTTCATGTTAAGAGTGAGTAAGAGGCGTTGTGTGCGCTGTGTAAACATTATGGTTTTCGTAGTTCTAGACTAAATGTGAGCATTTAGTCATCTCACTTGCACAAAAACTGTGTTGAACTTTCTTCTCCTGCGGCTTAATCTTTGGGGCAGTTGTGACCTAATGGTTAGAGAGTCAGACTGGTAAACCCAACGTTGTGAGTTCAATCCTCAATACCACAGCAAAATGGCTGCCCGCTGCCATGGGTGTGTGTGTTCAAAACTCACTACTCCTAATGTGTGTGCACTAACTTGGATAGGTTAAATGCAGAGGACAAGTGCTGTGTATGGATTACCATACACTTGGCCTTCACATGTCACTACTCATTTTGTTTCTTCTGCAATCCAGAATGGTATAGCACAGCTGAATGGTTTATTTGAGCTGTGCCCTCTACTGTACAGGCCTGAATTTGCACAAGCCCAGTCCAAGTGAGAAAAAGTAACGTGAAAGTAACGTAACGCATTTCTTTCCATAAAACTAAGTAAAGCAGTTAGTGGAAGTAACACACTATTGTAATGCATTACTTTTAAAAAGTAACAGATAATGCATTAACTGGTAAAAAGTATATATTGAATGCAATGTATGTCACTTTGGATAAAAGCATCTGTGGCATGCATAAATGCGAAACTGATGTTTTAGGTACAAAAGGTACTGCACATAGAAATAATACTGCAAAATAACTTCTACTTGCACAACCTTAATTCTTGTCTAATAACATTATTAGTCCCAAGTTAAGTCCTGACATGAATCAGTTATCCCACCAATGTTACCGACAGAAACTCAGAGGCCCAGAAGACATAAGCCGGTGACATAACCTGCCTGACAAGAAGCAGATCTGCTGGTTCTCTCTCACACGCTCTTCCACAACTTTGCATGATATATTCACCTCCATGTGCATGTACTTTTGCATTGCTTTTAAGTGCATTTGAATAAAGTGTTACCATTTAGTACTCACTATATTGAAATAAACTGGGAAATTCATCCTGAACCAGTAAAAATTATAGAATTTATTGTGACAAGTTAAACTAGGTTGTTATACAAAATGACAAAGACAGGTCAGTCCCACTACTGTAATTATATTGCTGTAATTCATTGAATACAATGCAAGCTGATGTTTAAAATCCCAGCATGCCAAATTGACACTTTTAGCTCATTGTGTTGCAAGATTGACTGTTTCCTTCAATTAGTGTATTTTAGTTTAAGTTCAATTCCTTTACTCACTGCGTTCCCCTCCCATCCTTTGCTCTCCTCCTTCTTTTCTCCACCTAATAATGCATGTCCTGCCACATCCCAACCCTCTGGCTCTCTGCTTCTGTGCCAGAGAGCCCTGTTGGGTAACACTTTATTTCAATAGTCCACTTCAGACATTCTACTAACTATTTAGTAACAAGGGTAGCACTTTATTTTACAGTCCTGTTACCCATGTACATACTATGTACTTATTACAGTAATAGATAGGTACTAACCCTGAACCTACCCCCTAACCTTAACCCATGTAGTTATCTTATATTACCCAGTACTTTCTAAGGTAAGTATACTGTAAGTACACATGTTGTACACAGTGAACATTTTGTCCTCAAAGTTAATGTGTTAGAAGCAGGAAAAATGGGCAAGCGTAAGGATTTGAGCGAGTTTAACAAATTGTGATGGCTAGACGACTGGGTCAGAGTATCTCCAAAACTGCAGCTCTTGTGGGGTGTTCCCGGTCTGCAGTGGTCAGCATCTATCAAAAGTGGTCCAAGGAAGGAACAGTGGTGAACCGGCGACAGGGTCATGGGCGGCCAAGGCTCATTGATGCATGTGGGGAGCGAAGGCTGGCCCGTGTGGTCCGATCAAACAGACGAGCTACTGTAGGTCAAATTGCTCAAGAAGTTAATGCTGGTTCTGATAGAAAGGTGTCAGAATACACAGCGCATCACAGTTTGTTGCGGATGGGTCTGCATAGCTGCAGACCAGTCAGGGTGCCCATGCTGACCTCTGTCCACCTCCGAAAGCGCCAACAGTGGGCATGTGAGCATCAGAACTGGACCACGGAGCAATGGAAGAAGGTGACCTGGTCTGATGAATCACGTTTTTTTTTTTTACATCACAGGCATTCATGTGGATGTTACTTTGACACGTACCGCCTACCTAAGCATTGTTGCAGACCATGTACACCTTTTCATGGTGGCTGTGGCCTCTTTCAGCAGGATAATGTGCCCTGCCACAAAGCAAAAATGGTTCAGGAATGGTTTGAGGAGCACAACAATGAGTTTGAGGTGTTGACTTGGCCTCCAATCGAGTATCTGTGGGATGTGTTGAACAAACAAGTCCGATCCATGGAGGCCCCACCTCGCAACTTACAGGACTTAAAGGATTTGCTAACATCTTAGTGCCAGATATCACAGCACACCTTCAGGGGTCTAGTCCATGTCTCAAAGGGTTAGGGCTGTTTTGGCAGCAAAAGGGGATCAACACAATATTAGGAAGGTAGTCATTATGTTATGCCTGATCGGTGTAGTTACTGATTGCAATTTACATGACACAAATTGTATGTAATACTGTACTCTAGATTACTCATTTTAGGTAATGTATTCTGACTGATTAGCTATGTAATGTTGCAATGTTGAGAAAAAAAACTTCTTAAAAGTGAAATGATTTCTGTAAATCCAGTGATCAAATGCTGAGTGGTTCTCATTTTTCAGTGATAGATAGGCACATGACCAGTGGCTGGTCTCTGTGTGCAATTCCACAAACCTGGAAGACCTTGTGAACGTATACAAGCAGTAGACTTTTATAGAAAGGAAAATGTAAAATATAACAAAGAAGTTGAATCAATGAATTATGAATAATTTACTGCCATTGTGAGAATAACATGTAATCAATAAGTGACTGTAGTCTGATTACAAGTATTTTAAATTGTAATATAACCTAATCTAATTGGAATCTGATTACGTAATACAGATGACATGTAATCAGTTACTACCCAGCACTGGTAACAAGTTGTAACGAGGACTCAGGCAGATTGGCATCCATGTGCAGTTTATTAAAGTAAAACAGTCTCAATGTACAAACAGGCATGTGTCGAGAAACCAGGGCGAACAGCAATATCAGAGACAAGGCAGAAAATGTGGTCATAACAGGCAATGGGTCAGGGCAGGCAGCAAACAATCAAAAAACACAGTCCAGGCAAACAGTAATCAAAGGGCAGGCAGCACAGAGTCGAAAACGGGAGTCCAAGGCAGAATCAAACACAGGCAAGGCAATCACAGGGGACATAACGCTCAGAAATGCAGCCAGGGCAAACAAGACTTCGCAATGAGTGACTGAGCAACCAGGGTTTAAATAGTGTGGATGAGGATCAGGTGTGCAGCAATCAGTCCCAGAATGTGGGTGCTTGGGAAATGGAGTCTGAATAAATCATTAGTACTCCAGAGAATGAGACCTCCGGTGGCTGACGGTGGAATCTTCACCACCATTTGTGACAGAGCCTTGGACCCAGTCGTTTACCGCAGGAACTTCGGACGGTTCACCGGACCATGGAAACAATGGAGGTTGGAAACCCAGAACGCACTGAAAGGGTGTTACTTTGGTGGATGGTTTGAGAATGGAATTCTGTGCATATTCCGCCCAGGGAAGAAAGCGGCTCCAATCGGCTTGGTTCTGCTGGCAGTACATTCTGAGAAACTTGGAAGTTTCTTGGTTCAGTTGTTCGGTTTGACCATTAGATTGGGGATGGTAACCAGAAGTGAGGCTTATATTGATGTTTAGTAGTCGAAAGAAGGCTGTCCACACCCTTGATGTAAATTGGGGGCCTCGATCGGAGACGATGTCTTCAGGGAGACCATAGTACCGGAATACATAGTGGAACAGGTGTTCAGCGGTCTCGAAGGCTGATGGAAGCTTAGGCAGAGGTATTAATCAACATGCTTTAGAAAAATGATCAATGACAGTCAATATAGTGGTGTTACCTTGAGAGGCCAGTAGGTCGGTCACAAAGTCGATGGCTATGTGGGACCATGGTCGTTGTGGGAAGGGTAGAGGTTGTAGTAGCCCTGCTGGTAGTTGTCTCGGCGTCTTCGCTGCGGCACATGTGACATGCGTTTACGAAGTTGTTGGTGTCTGTCTGTAAGGTGTCCCACCAGAATCGGTTTCTTATTAGCCGAGTCGTGGTCGTGATTCCTGGGTGGCCAGAGCTTGTGGATAAGTGTACCCAGCGAATCACCTTCTCTCTGAGCCCCGGGGGAACAAATGCTCGGTCGGCTGGACATTCTGCAGGGGGTGGATCTTGTGCGTGCGCTTGTGTGATCTCAGACATGATGTCCCACTGGACCGGAGCCAGAATCAGGGAGGGTGAGATGATGGGGTCTTGATGGGAGTTCTGAGGGGTGGGGTTGTATTGACATGATAGAGCATCAGCTTTGATGTTCTTTGAGCCTGGAAGATAAGTGATAGAAAAGTTAAAACGAGTAAAGAATAATGCCCATCTGGCTTGTCTGGGGTTTAGTCTCTTGGCTGAGCGTAGGTATTCTATGTTGCGATGATCGGTCAAGACCAGGAAAGGATGTCTCGCCCCCTCCAACCAGTGCCGCCATTCTTCAAATGCCACCTTAATAGCTAGCAGTTCGCGATTGCCCACATCATAATTTTGCTCGGCTGACGAGCGTTTTCTGGAGTGATAGGCGAATGGGAAAAGCTTAGGCGGATTACCTTGGCGTTGAGAGAGAATTGCTCCAATACCTGTGTTGAAGGCGTCGACTTCTACCACAAACGGCAAATTAGGGTCAGGGTGATGCAGAATGGGAGCGGACATGAAGCGATTCTTCAGGTCATTGAATGCTTGTGTGGCGTCGGTGGACCAACGGAGTTTGCTGACTCCTCCCCTTGTCATGGCGGTGAGTGGCGCAGCGAACGAACTGAAGTTTCTAATAAATCTTCTGTAGAAGTTAGCAAACCCCAAAAATCTTTGTAGTTCTTTTATAGTAGTGGGTTGAGGCCAATTTAGACCTGCTCGTACCTTACTTTAGTCCATCAATACTCCTGGACTGATGATGTAGCCGAGAAATGAGACTGATGACTGGTGGAACTCACACTTCTCGGCTTTGGCGTACAGTTGGTGGTTGATGAGACGCTGCAAGACAGTGCAGACCTGCTGGATATGTTCCTCCATGGTGTCTGAGTAAATCAAGATATCATCGATGTAAACGATCAGGCACTGATTTAGCATATCTCTGAAGATGTCATTGATGAATGATTGAAACACGGAGGGACTATTGGACAGCCCGAAGGGCATCACGAGATATTCATAGTGCCCGTTACTCGTGGAAAAGGCAGTCTTCCATTCATCCCCTTCCCGAATGCGAATGAGGTTGTAGGCAGAGCGAAGATCGAGCTTGGTGAAAACCATGGCAGTTCTTAATTGTTCTAGGGCGGCAGGAACCAGGGGTAGTGGATATCTGAATTTGACTGTAATGTCGTTTAAGCCACGATAATCAGTGCAGGGACGAAGACCTCCATCCTTCTTTCCCACGAAGAAGAAACCTGCTGCTGCTGGTGAGGTGGATGGTCAAATAAACCCTTTAGCCAGTTCTTCTTCGATGTAAGCTTTCATTGTTTTGGTCTTCGGGTTCGGACAGCGGGAAGATGCGGCCTCTGGGTGGTGTGGTGCCAGGTAGGAGGTCTATGGCACAGTCATTGGCGCGATGTGGTGGTAGTTGTGATGCTTTGGCTTTACTGAAGGCTTCTTTGAGGTCAGAATACTCAGGTGGTACCCCCGTAACGGTACTGAGTGCGTTGGTTGTGACGGTAGTTCTTATTGGCATTAGGTTGGTTGATCGCAGGCACTTGGAATAACAGGTGGAGCCCCATCGTGTGATCTGTCTCTCTCGCCAGGAAATTTGTGGATTGTGGTCCTGCAGCCAGGGAAAACCAAGGATGATGGGATTATGTGGAGAATGACGTAGAGACGGATGAGTTCGGTCTGTAGAGCGCCAACTTGCAGGTTCAGATCGGTGGTGGTGTATTGTACGTGACCAGTCCCCAGAGGGTGCCCGTCTAGCGCGGCCACTGCCAAGGGAGAGTTGCAAGTGGTTAATGGTATATTATGTCGTCATGCTAGTTCTTCATCAATGAAGTTGCCTGCTGCCCCAGAGTCTATTAGAGCTTTGGAATTGATTGACTTAGACTGACAGGTTAACGTGACTGGTAAGTCAAAACAGTTGTTGTTAGGAATGGCCAAAATCAGCAAACTCACCCTGCGGGACTGTGTCTGCGGAGGTCGTGTCGGGCACTCCACTCTCAGATGTCCGGCTAGACCACAGTAGAGGCAGAGATGGTTCTTGAAGCGACGTTCCCGTTCTTCGGTGGAGAGGTGAGTATGCCCGGCTTGCATGGGTTTATCGCTGTCGTTGGGTGGATTAGTGAACTGAAGGCTGCTTGTCAATGCAGATAGCCAGATCAATGAATTGGTCCAGGGTCTTGTCTTCATCTCGACAGCAGTGAGCACACCAATGATATCTTGCCAGTATCGGTCGAGTATAGAGCAGGTTGTTGAGCCAGGAAGATAGAGCATTGCATTAGGAAGCCTTTACACTTGGTTGGGGTGCCATCAAACTTCTCTGGAAACGCTAAACGGGGTTACTTGTCAGCATATTAGAAGATGTTGGCATTGATACCTGACTTGGTTGAAGCGCTGGAGCATTGGACGCAGGTGTGGGTTGATGGAGGCGTTGTACCGCTTTTACCAGCTCCTCCGTCATTGTTGCCAATCGACTGAGCTGTTGCTGATGAGCCACCAGTTGATTCGCCTGGGCTGAGAGCTCGTTGGAGAAGTGCATGAAAACCGCTGGATCTGTAGTTGGCGAAGTCTTCTGTAACGAGGACTCAGGCAGATTGGCATCCATGTGCAGTTTATTAAAGTAAAACAGTCTCAATGTACAAACAGGCATGTGTTGAGAAACCAGGGCGAACAGCAATATCAGAGACAAGGCAGAAAACGTGGTCATAACAGGCAATGGGTAAGGGCAGGCAGCAAACAATCAGAAAACACAGTTCAGGCAAACAGTAATCAAAGGGCAGGCAGCACAGAGTCGAAAACGGCAGTCCAAGGCAGAATCCAAGGCAGAATCCAAGGCAGAATCCAAGGCAGAATCCAAGGCAGAATCCAAGGCAGAATCCAAGGCAGAATCCAAGGCAGAATCCAAGGCAGAATCCAAGGCAGAATCCAAGGCAGAATCCAACACAGGTAAACACAGGTAAACACAGGTAATCACAGGTAATCACAGGTAATCACAGGTAATCACAGGTAATCACAGGTAATCACAGGTAATCACAGGTAATCACAGGTAATCACAGGTAATCACAGGTAATCACAGGTAATCACAGGGGAAATAACGCTCAGAAATGCAGCCAGGGCAAACAAGACTTCGCAATGAGTGACTGAGCAACCAGGGTTTAAATAGTCTGTGGGATGAGGATCAGGTGTGCAGCAATCAGTCCCAGAATGTGGGTGCTTTGGAAATGGAGTCCGAATAAATCATTAGTACTCCAGAGAGTGAGACCTCCGGTGGCCGACGGTGGAATCTTCACCGGCGTTTGTGACACAAGTACATCTCAATTTATTCTGCTAACCCAAACCCTAACTTAACAGTCTACTAATACTCTAATGAGAGTTAGTCAATATGTAGTTGCAAAGCTACTATGTCTAAAGTGGACTGTCAGGTTATTCTCTTCTTGCTTCTCACTATTTTTTTGTACTCTCCTGATTGTTTCAGGTTCTCACACACACTCACACACACACGAACACACTCTCCTTCGTGCACTCTCTCTCGCTCTCTCTCTCTACCTGCACCTGTTAGCCATCGCAATCAGCGCTCCCGCTGCCTTGTGATGACACCTGTTTCCACTTTGCCCTGAGTGCTCACCCTTTATCTAGTGTTTGCTCACACTGTTTCTTGTCAGATTATTGTTACTTGTCATGTCATATGACTGCTGCTTCCTTCATGCCTGATTAGTTTTGGAAGTTCTCACCTTGTCTTGTTTATCCGGTACAGCCTTGCACCTAAATATTGTCTGTGCCCTGCATCTGCTGCAAGAGCCTTCGTAGTTCGTGTCCTGATCTAATTCCTCTTCAAGACGGGATCTTCTCGGCTACACCTGTGTTTGTTTTTTCCAGTTCTGTGTGCCTTAACGACAGACTGCCTTGTTTATATTTTCATTAAAGACTGTCGTATCCTGTCACCTCTGTTTTCGGATCATTTTTATGCATGACAGGACTATCGAAATGAAGTGTAACTCCCTATTGCCCAAGATGCACCTATGGCAGTCTCTTCTCTTCATAACTAATGAATACCTTATTTTAATGACCGGACCGATGCAGTCATCCAAAAATATACTCATTCAATGTATACATTTACATCCCTGGGAAGTGAACCCATAGCCTTGGTGTTGCTAGTAATTGAACTATAATGACTTTGAGGCTCTGTAGGCAATCTGATCTTTTTATTTTGTAGATCACTTGCTTTATCTGTTATAAATAAGTTTTTCAGTGAAATGTAATGCCTTTTTGAGTGATTCTTGCTACTATTAATATCAAGACTATTACTCTCTTAGGGTGATGATACACGGGGCAACTTTTTTGAGCAATGTTGCCAAGCGATGTTGCTTGGGCACTTTCCCATTGAGAATGGGCCACAAATTTCTATCTGGATACTTTAGATCAGTCATGGGCCCTGTGTTTCACCTGGTTGCCCATTGATGGCAACATTGCCCAGCAACATTGCTTAAAAAGTTGCCCAGTGTATCAACACCTTTAGAAATAAAGGTTCATTGGGGTTCTATATAGAACGGCACAGAGAAAGGATATCGTTGTAATCACTTTCAGAATGATTTTTATACAGCTGATGAACGATAAAAACATCGATAGCCAATCAGAATCCATCCTGCTGTAACGAGCTCGAGCATTTAAAGCGGCAGACAAGCACGCGCTAAGAATAAATAGAACAATATAGTCCTCTGGTGCGAACGCTAATATAGTTATCGTTATAGTTATCTTTATAGTAATCGTTGTTGGTGTGAACGTGCCTTAAGAATGTATTGCTCATAACCCCTATTGCCAAGTACTGTATTATACTTTGTGGGCATGAATATAAGACCACAAATCATGCAGTTTATTAAGGAGAGATGTGCTATTGTTTAAGTGACCATACTTACCATATACACTGAATGTATTTCTGCTTGATGGACGATAAAATGTTTAAAAATGCCTCATAAAAGTATCCATAACACCCTTGCAAATGAATAGCAACATGCTAACAACCCCCCAAAACACCTTGTAGCACCTAATTTTGCACAGGCAAGTATCACTCAAATTCTTTTTAGAATATGTAATCATTACATTATATCTAGTTGATATAATGTAATGCAGCAATACATATTACATAGCATACAATAATTTCACAGATCATACTTGCATGAATACTGTTGCAAAATGCAAACTTTCATTCAACAGAGTGCACGCTTTTATGTTACATGAAGGGAGGCACGTCTTTAAGATAACACATTATTGGTTCACAATAGCAATTATAAAACCACATAATGGTTTCTTTGCAGTGTCTAAACACCTTTAAGAGAAAACAAATGCTGCATAGAAGAAAACTGGGGAAAAACTGACATTAGAGTTATATTGACATACAGCTCTGGAAAAAAATAAGAGACCACTTAACACTGATTTCTCAGAGCTGTATATTGCCTGCAGGAGTTTGTTTTCCTCATAAATATAGATATATATTTATGAGGAAAATAAATGTTCATATTTACAAGGTATATTAAAAACCTGATGGTATTTTATGAAGATTTCAGTTATGTTCCATTTAAGCATAAACTTTGTCTAAGGTGTTTCTAAAATTAAAAATGAAATTAAACAAAATTAATAATATATATTTTAAATAAAATAATTAAATAAACAGTGATATCACTTTATACAGTGATAAAGTACTGACAAATTATTAACAAATTATTAGTTTATAGTTTATTCATAGTTTATATATTGTAGTCTCTACATTGTTAATATATATACCAATAGTGAGTTCTTCATTCATTGTCGCTGTAATGAACCAAATTATTATTATTTTATTAGCTTGTAATAAAGGAATTGTTAATTGGTTATTAGGAATAATTAGTTCTAGATTAAGTAAATTAAATATAAATATAAATTAAGTGCTTTAAACCACCCTTTCTTGGACATTAATTGCATTCATATTCAGTGTTCCTTAAAATGTTTACAAATACACACACGCACGCACGCACGCGCACACACACACACACACACACACACACACTTCTTAACAATCAAAACTACATCAGTGCTACAACCTTTACTGTTTTTGTTTCACCTTTAATTGTCAGTGTTTCAATGGCTGAAACAGATGCATAATGTACAAGCAATCTGAGACATGATCTGTGCAGATACAACATTCCTTACATCTTGATTTAAGGTCATTTTCCTCTAACATTTGTTATTCTGATGCTGGCGTCAGCAATGCAAAAACAATAGAGCTGTCAATGTTTTGGCAGTAATTAAACATTTTTAAGAATAAAAGGTGTGTAGTTTCAAGATCTCAAAACCCTGAGGATTTATGGCAGAGACTCTAAAGCGTTTTAGTTTCCCACTGCCTACTTTGCATGTTTGTCCCCCTGCAGCTATAGGCAGGCACAGGCACATGTTCATGATGGAATTTTCTCGTCTTCTATTAAAAGACCCCCAAGTATTGTCAGGGTCTGTCACATTAGGAGCGTATGTATAATATGTATGTTTATGTAGGGTTTTGCATAAACCTGTCTTGTACTGCAGGCTATATGCTCCTTCCTCTGCTTAATAAAATATATTTTTTTCTCGTCTCTTGCTGACAGACTGCACTGTGCTTCATCAGAGCTGTCAACCCTGTGAATTTGACCCCTGAGCCATGCATTTGCTCTCTTACATAACATGAATGCTGTATCATTACATACACATGTGAATATGTCCTAAATGAACGCATGTATTCAGTGGGCACACAATGAAATATTTAGTTCAGTCATGGAGCTCTAGAGGGTGCAAGCTGATAGTCACTTTACAAGCAGTCTGTAAGCAATCACATCATTACCGCATGACACATGCTGATCCTGCAGCCAATGAGATTGCTTGCTCAACATTTAAATAGTCTGGTTCAGTGTTTGCTGTAAGCTAGTCCTGCAGTGCACTATCAGAGTTCCTCTGAAACCCTCCACCTCCCCAGCTCCACCTGCTTAAATCTGCTATGGGATTAATGTATGTCCATTTATGCAGCAGCAGCATATCTTACATGCACACAGCAGCGCATCTGTGTATCTGTTAGCAGTAGCAAGTCTTCAGCGGCAGCAGCAATAATCTACAGCAGCATAGATCTAGCCTTCCAAGACCAAATACATTAACATTGCCATATTCGATAACGTTTAAACTATTCAGAGTTGTCATGATTGAAATATGATTTAAGCAGAAAACATGAATATTTTCATACAAAATGAGGGTAGTAATGTACATGCACATCCAGTGTTGGAGGTCCAAGTACATTATGATGTGTGACACCACAGAGAAAATAACACAAAACTTAGGGAAGGTCAAGATAGTCGGCTAGTTGATGAGGTTTTTTTTTCTACTTTAAATTTGTTTTAAACTGAATAAACAGTAAATTAAATTAAGCTGCATCATTTTGAAAGTATTGCATTGAGAGGATCTGCCCCAGATCTCTGGTAGGCTACTCCTGATATTCTCTGTAAAACACAGTTAGTGGTGACCTTTGAGGGATACTTAAGCAGCAGAACTCACTCAATTCACCAATGGGACTGCAGTTTGTACAAGCAGTGCCATAGGCCTAAAGTCAATCTGTAACCAACAGTTTTCATCCCTACAGCATGACGCCTGTAGCATCGCAAGCGAGTCTGCCAACTCAAATCAACCAGCAGTTATGGGAACGTATAAGATATTTAGATATTTAGACATTACATTTACTATTAACAATTATTTAATTTAATCTATTTTAGTTTAACCATTTATTTTAGTGATATGGATGGGCCTTGCATAAAGTTCAAAAACACTGAGAGTAATGGACAATTTTAAATGGTTCTCATCCCATCTTTTTACGTGCTTTACTCAGCATATACGCTAAGCAAATTAGCCACCAGATCTCACCTATTATGAAAATAGATGCAACTGTTTGATGACAGAAGTTTTTCAAATCATGAAATGAGTAGCACAGTAAGTTTGAGCTTTAAACTGCTGATTATGCCAATAAAATCAGATATTTTGGCATTCTGCCATTGCAGAAATTGTTGCATTCCCCCAGAGCACACGCTGCTCCCCCTAGGTGTGTGCACACACCTTTTGGGAACCACTGAAATGGAGTTTCACAAGTTCACACTTACAAATAATCAGGTAGAGTAAAAGGTATGCGTATTTGGCGTGCTGTCCAAGGGGAGGTTCCGAGCTTGGAATTTGGCCCGAACCAAGAGTACTCCCCTCGTATCTCTGATTAGGATAGTAACCAGGCGAGTGTGAGGAATCGGGGTGGTGGAGGGATGCAGAAAACTGTCGAGGAACGTTGAGTCGGCTATGTGTATGTACATATATATATATATAGGCCTCCTCTCGTTCTGATTGGATAGGCAATTTGAACGTGTTCCTCCCGAACTTTGTTAAAACATTAGAAGTCATGTTTGAAAGCAGTTAACACAGTAAATTGTGTTAAAGCAGTTAACTAAACACAAATATTATTTTTTACATTTTACAGCATACTCACTTATGGTACTGAGAACTCCTTATTTACTGTTGACACGACAGAATCAATACATTAAGTAATGAACTTGGAGAAAAAGTAGATGTATGGTTACATCTTGAAATGAGGCTGACACATCAGGAACTGTTTAGGAATAGACCCGAATGCAAGTTTACTTTGAGTTCATATTAATTTCATATTGATTTTGAAACTATCCAAACACACAGGACTTGAGTTGTTTGGATAGGATTAGTGATTACCGTTCTTTTAAGTGGGGCTCGGCGAAGGGTCAGTTGGCAAATTTGAGATTAATTATGATGATTTAAACAATATATTTTTCTTATAGCTCCCCCCAAGGGCCAGAATTTGACCAAATTTAGCAAAAACAAAAAACATGTGATCAGTGGATTCATAAGGACTGATTTTTGACTTTTGATTCTAACCCTTAGGTTTCTTGAGTTATAGGTTAATCAAAAATATAAATTCCTTTATTATAGTGCCACCTAGTGCTAGAGGGATGTCTGTTCACATGGAAAAAAAAATCAAGATGCCACTCATGAGCTGCTCACAGTTTAAATCTGTCCTGTTATAACTAATATAACAAAGTACAAAATGAATACTTTAAATCAAAATTAGTACCTTTTAATAATAATAATAAAAATCAGCGAGTAGGCTATTATTCTTACTTATCAAGTGAAACTATGTGTTATAGTATCCTAAAAGAAAGAAGGGGACAGAGACTTCCAAAATCACTGCATTTAATATTGAAGTTACTCTGTGCTATATAAGAGTAGCCTATACGTTTTGCACTATATTGTCCATCGATTCTCCAAACTGCTCATCCTCTGTAGGTCGCGTGTGCGCTATATTATAATTTTTCCATTCAATAGCTTATGTGAGGAACAAATGGAAATTTAAGCCCTTATTCACCCAAATTCTTCCCATGCTTTGCAGTTTATGTGTTAAAATGAGTGGTGATCCGTCGCTGAAAAAACAATATGTTCTTTTCTAATTATAATGTTATATAGATTATGTATTCGTAAATTTTTTTTGATCGGATATTGTTTATTTCCTGTGGTGCATTAGTTTTGGAAGCCAGGACTGACCTTTACAATCTCTTCTCTTTGTTCTGCATTTTCTCAGTTTTGCAGTCTGAATCCTCCCCATACGTTGACATTTACGAATTTAACAGAAGCTTTTATCCAAAGCGACTTACTAAGAGAGCAACAAAGCAAATCATCAAAGAGCCAGCAATATTCGTACTAGGTTTATTTGACAACGAGGTTAGGAAGCAAGCTAGAGGAGAAATGCAGAGAAATTTTTTGTAAGTGCATTGGTTTAAGGGTGTGAGGTGGTTAAGTGCTTGCGAAAGAGGTGTATCTTCAGCTGCTTCTTGAAAGATGTGATGTTGTCAGCCATTCGGGTGGAGGTTGGCAGCTCATTCCACCTGAGTGGAACAGAGAGGGTGAAAGTTTTGGAGAGTGACTTTTTTCCTCGTTGAGAAGGAATAACAAGGCATTGTTTATTAAGTGATCTTAGCTGGAGGGAGGGAGCATAAACTTGGATGTAAAAAATTGATGTTTTTTACTCTCAGAAAAAAATGGAACAAAAGCTTTCACTATGATGGTATCCTTTAAATATGTACTAATATGTAGGCTACCATTTATATGTACCAAGGCCGCAACCATGTCTTGAACATTGGTTGGGACCAAAGGGTTTTTTTTAAGGTGGTGGGGGTCTTTTTATTCAAAGCATTTTAATGGAATAAAAAAGAAATAAGAACAGTAAAAGAAGTTCTGGGTCTAATTATATATAGTTGTGAAGTTATCCATTTAAATCCATTTATCCAAATAATATTTTACTTAAACATATGCACGCATTCACTCTTATTTGTATGTCTAATAGGTCAAATATATATATATAAAAAAAACCTTTCTTGTCTCGTCACATTTAGTTATGAATGACATCACTTAGGTGATTGGATATTTGAATTAAAAATGGTGAAATTATATTAAAAAAGTTGAGTATTTTGCATCACTGTATGTTAATGTGTGGGTCGTTAAACGTATCCATCATAAAACAGATGTCAAATATTAAATGTTTAGCTACTTATATCTTACCATGCACGCACTCTTTCCCTGGAAAAACTAAAACTGTGGCGTTGGAATTCACTCATCTTCAGTAAACATTAAGCCCCGCCTTCTTTGGTCTGATTGGCCATCATTACAAAATTGACAAGCGCTGTTAGACCGCTGAGGCAGACCAGCCTAAAGTTTGGCCATTTTCAATTATTGGGGGGGGGGGGGGGACTTGTCCTCAATGCCTAGGGGGTTACGGCCCTGATATGTACACTTTTGATACCAATATGTACCTTTAAGGTACTAATATGCGCTCTTTAGGTACTGTTAGTGAAAGTTCTACAGAAAATCAGACGCTTACACGGATGTCATAATTCTAGCTCGTTTTTACTTCAGAAGAAAAAAACAAAGGGAAAAAAACGACTTGAGTACTTGACTAGGCTGAATCAATAACAACGACATCAGCGTACTTAGTATGTACTTGAAGTATATCAGGGTTGGATGCACATCATTGCAATCTTTCATAATAAACACAAAACATAATAAAAGTAATAAAGTGTTTTTCTCATTATTTACACTTAGCTCTTAGCACTTAAATTCTTTTCAGGGAAAATTAAATAATTATTCAACAACAAAAGTTACAACAGGTACAAAGGTGCACCTTTTAAAAGGGTACTGCCCCAGTGACAGCTTTTGTACCTTTTTTTCTGAGAGTGTAGGGAGGTGCTGTTTCAGTGGCAGTTCTGAAAGTCAGTGTCAAAACCTTAAAGGGGTCATGAACTGGCTTTTTTTATTTTTATTTTATACTGTTGTCTTTTATACTGTTGTATTTTATACTGTTGTCAAAACCTTAAAGGGGTCATGAACTGGCTTTTTTTATTTTTATTTTATACTGTTGTCAACTTATGACGTTCGCGTGGTTTTTACATTTTTTTTTACATCATAATGAATAAGTAATTGTCAGGGTTCTGCCCTGGCCCTGTCTAAGCACATGGCTCTCTCTTTGGTGGTGTTTGCCATGTGTTCCTCTTGTCCCGCCTCCTAGTTTGCCCACCATCACACCCCCCCACATCTAGGAAGCTGTCCCAGAGCCCGCTCCGGAGGAAGCTGTCCCAGAGTCCGCTCCGGAGGAAGCTGTCCCAGAGCCCGCTCCGGAGGAAGTTGTCCCAGAGCCCGCTCTCGAGTCTGTTCTTGAGATATTCACCTTCCCTGCCAGTGCGGTCATGGCTCCGGAATTCATTCCAAAGTCCCTCTCTAGTCAAAAGTTAGTCCCTGAGCTTGCTCCCAGCTCAAGAATTACCCATATTGCTCCGGTTTCTCAAGCCAGAGGTGGTGCCCTGCCGCCACCCAAGTGTGGTCCCTCAGATACCAATCAGATACCAGTAGCCCCGTCTTCAGCACGACTGGGCATTCATGGCTTTTCCACCACACCAACTACATTTGTCTCTGCTATGCCGGGATATGCCCCTGGACCTATCCCCTCCCTCCCTATCCCATCTCCTGTGTTTCCTGGCTGCCCTGGAACTCCCCGCCCACCCTCCCAATGGTTGCCACCTCTGTTTGCTTTGCCCAGTTTGGACGCCAGGAGGCGTCCATCGGGGGGAGGGTACTGTCAGGGTTCTGCCCTGGCAGCCTTGTCTGTGTTGTCTTTGTTTAAAGTTTCTATGTTTGTGTTGTGTCTAAGCACATGGCTCTCTCTTTGTTGGTGTTTGCCATGTGTTCCTCTTGTCCCGCCTCCTAGTTTGCCCTTACCACGCCCCCGCGTTGAGTCCTTGTCTAGTCCTCGTTTTACTAATCGTGCTCACCTGGTCCTCGTGTGTTTTCCTCCCTTTTTATTGTGCTTCCTTCCTTGTCTTTGCTGGATCGTTGCTTGTGTCATGATGTGCAACTGTGTTATTTGTGCTCAACTGCCCAATTGCTTTGTGAGTCTTTAGTGGGTTTGTTCTGTTTGGTGTTCATGTCTTGTCGTTTGTTCCCGCCAGTCATCTCTCTCATCTCCCGTCTGTGTTCCTGTTTGAGTTGAATTACTCTCTGTTCTGGTATTACTGAGGACCAGTAGCCGTTCATGTTCGAGTCGGATTTCTCTGTCTGGTTTCACTGAGGATCAGCACCACTTGAATCAGCAGTCTGCTCATTACCAAGGCCTGATTGCTGCTTAATATCAGTTTTGTCTACTCTTCCTGGCTGATTTGAATTTGTCATTAAATAACTGTTTGGTTATTAAACTTGTGAAACTCATTCTGCGCTTGAGTCCTATCCTTCACAGACCAGTGACAGTAATAGGCTATTTTCTACCCTGGCTTTGAGCTCCTGGAAAGCTCGGTTTTTATGGGCATGCAGCATTGAAGACTTGGAAGTAAACGCCCACTGCTATGATTGGATAACAGTTTTTCATATTATAATGAGCTCCAGCTCCCCCATCAGTACACGTGAGGAATTGTTTTGAAAACTTCCTATGTGAAGAAACGGCAACCGGAATGATTCACCCACAGGACTCGCAAAATGTCTTTTCACACACGCGCGTACCCACAAGCCAAGTATGTGCACCAACAAAACTTCACTGCAGACAAATCAGCATGTTCAAAACTTCTCGAGACTGTATTTTTCCTTCAAATTACCAGTCAAGAGAGTGAACAACGCACATCAAGAAAGTAATGTTATTTAACTATTTAAGATGTGCGAGCCCTGGCCCATACATGTTCGAGTCTGATCACGAATCGCAGCACAATGAACCAACAACACCTCAAATACAAAGGATACTCCAGCCTGTGACAGCGTGGAAGTTATGTTCAGTTAGACACGTACACATAATCAGTATATATCAAATGTAACAATGCAATACTATCACATATAAAAAGCATTTTTTTACTCACATAATTGTGTTGCATCATTCCTGTTGGATCCAGAAGGCACAGCATCGTTTTTAATCTCATTCTGTCTGCAAACCCAGTCTCTTGTTTACAAACGAATCCAGCTGTTCATGTCCACGGCCTCATAGAGCAGCGCGCCGGACAGATCCAACAAGCGAACAAACACGCAATGTCTTTACCCACGTGAGCTGGAACTTCATTAAAAATAAAGTTAAACCATGCATTGCTAATATTGGAATCCGAAGGAAGCTTATGGCATGTTTATTGCTTGGTAGTTCAATCCGGTTTCGCTCCACGTAGGCCTATGTTATTTATCTATAACATGTAAGGCGCGAGTCGGTGGGCGGGGCTACAGAATCAGGCGTTCATTGTCTTCGGTTAAGGCGGCGTTTCACTGCACTCTGACGTCACAGGTAGGAACATTCGCAGATCTCTCGTTTGATGAGCCAGCTCTCAGTAAAAGCTTTTCTTTAACTAACAAGGAAATTTTCAGCTCTGAAACTTACAGGATATTCTTATATTAAGATGACCTTTTATATATCAAAAGCTCAAGGGAAAGTTGATTTCTCAATTCATGACCCCTTTAAATTTTATTCGTGTCACAATGGAGAGCCAGTGGAGTGAGATCAGGAGGGGTGTGACATGGGTTCTCTTTGGCTGGTTGAAGTCTTAGTAAGGTTGAGCTGTAGATGACGCTCCTTCATCTAAGCAGAGATGTCTGAAAGGCAGACAGAGATATAAGTTGAGACAGTTGGATAAACAAGTTGAAATGGCAGATAGAGCTGCGAATAATCTGCATAGCAGTGGCAGAAGAAGTCATGTGCCTTTATGATCATTCCCAGTGAAGTTGTGTAAATGGAGAAAAGAAGAGGAGCGAGCACTGAACCTTGAGGCACACCAGTGATTACATATTGAAAGATCTGAGTGATTAGACCTTCAAAGATCTGCCTGTGATGTAAAACTGAAGCCACTGAAGTACTGGACCTATGATGCCCAGGCCAGAAAGAGTGGACAGGAGGATCTGGTGGTTAACAGTGTCAAAGGCAGCTGACAGGTCTAGTAGAATAAGAACAGATGATCTGGAGTTCACTCTTGCCAGCTGTAGAGTTTCAGTAATGAAAGGCAGAGTGAACAGCTTATGTTTAAATGTTTTTGTAAGAAAAGGAAGATGAGAAACTGGTCTGTAGTTTTCAACTGCTGTAGGATGAAGTTTTGGATTTTTAAACAGGTGTCTAAAGTGTTGCTGATTGTGTGTGCTGATTTAGTAAGTGGCCTTGGCAACAGAAACACTAGAGGAGAAAGAGGATAGGAGAGAATGATATTTGCTCAGGTCAGCTGGGTCTTTGTTATTAATACTTCAAGATAAACATTCACTGGACTGAAGCAACTTAGGTTAACTTAATTATACATGCATAATTTTTAGACAAATCATGCTAAAACATAATTATCATGACACAACAGGCTTTCGAGGAATGTTTATTTGACCCCCACAATGAAAACTACAGAGCTTTGATAATACAACTAAGCATTTAACTATCATCTTAATAAGACATAATATTGAGAGATACGTATATGGACAACTGATATTTATGTAAGCAATCTGCTATACTAAAGACCTCAATGATTTACATTACAAGCTTTTACTTTTTGGCCATATAAATATGAGCAACTACGTCACATTGCATATTTTGGGCCTCTGAATAAAACTGAGGTCTTTTTTTCTCCTTGTGTATTCTCACTACATCATACTAAATGAGCCATAAAAGCCTGATGCATCAAATATAATACTCAACAAATAAAACATACGGCTTTTTAAAAAAAAAAATTGTATATTTTGTGTAAAGGTTCAGTAAACTGTTCCAATAAAAATTATTTTTATGGCTGTTATGGCTTTATAGGGTTAAACATATTTTGATCAAAGCCATGGATCATCAGAATATGTAAAAAAAAAACACAACAGAAGAACAAACAAGGGAGCAAATGTTTGTCAACTAGTACCTTCTGGGGTCCGTTCTTCGTACGTCGCTAACTCAGTTAGCTGGATTTGATTGTTGACAATTTGGCATGATCTTGGATTGTTTGGTTCTTCGACGCTCATCCTGGACTTGCTGTCATAGCAACAGCTCCGTAAATTTAAACCTGCTCCAGAGCAGGCTTATTTCCTATAAACAGGATTAGACTGCATCTTTTTAAGCGGCGTTGATACTTAAAATTTGTCCCAACCACTGCTACTTTATTACAAGAGTTCCTTACTGAACCAGGGGAAATAATAATTTGAAATAATAACAATAATAATATAACAATTTATTTGAAAAATAATATTATAATGTTGTGTATAATACTATAGACACAGCCACTTGACTGAGAGATTTATTTTTGATAGAATAATTACTTTATCATTTTATTGGAGTCTTACACACATGCAGTAACGTCAATCTGAGCCGTGCATTAATTTGAGTGGTGACGGATATTATGGGAGTGGCTTGACGCAGCGCAGGAGATGCAGACAACTTTATCTTGACCCTTAAGAAACTTTAATTAATGCTGTCACGTAACAAATCTGCTTCAAATTGAATTAAAAATTAAATGAATTGCTAATTACAACATTGAAATAAAAATGTAAAGGGTGTACACATACTATAAAATCATGAATATAAATAAATGGGAATCATGTTTTAAAAAAAAACACTGCACATTTCATTTATCTATTATAACTTTTATGTTGGTTTGGTCGTTTGGCTGTTTTTTTTTTTTTTTAATTTGTCAAGTTTTTTGGCAGGTGGATTTTTTAATTATATGATAAGCCAATCGCTGCATTACTGATCGTGGTTTCGAGTATCGATGCATCTGCCCTCTTCAGTGAACACAGGAATGCGCAGTAATCTTAGACAACTTAATCCAGATATTTTAATCCAATCCACAAAATTCGTTTCAAGAACCAAATTAGCCAGAGATCAGTTATCACGATTAAAAGATCTGGCATCTGTCAAATCATCTCAGATGTATTAAGCGAGGTGCGAAGAACGGACCCCTGGTCATCAGATTCGCAAGTCCCCACAAACACCTTGCCGTTGCTTGCTTCCCTGTCCCAGCTTCTTTCCCAGTTTATAAAGGTCTGGTCTGGATTCAACTGGATCTCGATGAGCCTTTGGATTGAGGCCAGATGGATCTGGCTGAGGATCAGCTAAATCTGTGATGGGCTGTGGTTGAGCACGGTGCACATTGTTGCTTCTGCGATAAAAACAATAAGTGTGTTTTACAGCCTGCCTTGTTCTCTGGAAGAAAGCATGCACCTTTCTTCTTTTTCACTGCGTAATATCATTGCACCTGCTGCACCCATGGTACGGCAGCAAAGTTCCTTGATTATTACGCAGGAATGAGAGTTGAGTTCCTATCCATATCGGTCTAGAAAATTGCAACTTTTCATTTTCCGTTGGTCTTAGTACACGATGTAACTACAGAAGAGTCAAGTTTTAAATTGGAAAAATATCGAAACTCTTTGGTCATTTTTTTGAGCGAGATGCTAACGGTCTAATCAGATTCAATGATCTATGCTAAGCTATGCTAAAAGTTCTACCGCCAGACCCGGAAATCGGTTGAATGGATTCGAAAACGGTAAAACTCAACTGTTTAACTCTAGGGGAGTTGGAAAATTAGCCTATTTTCAAAAATATTGGCTTGTTCCTTTAAAGGAACTGGTGAGCACTGGTCCTCTTTTTCAGAGGAATATCACTGGAAAAAGAAAGATTATGATCAGGCAAGAGAAAAGCTTTCAAGCGCTGGAGAGACCTAAGCGGGAAGGCCTGAAATGGATGCTAATGTTGCGTTGTTTCTGCTCCATACATGGGTAACATTGGATTCTTGAACTCTTGCTTGTATATACTCTTGTGTACTGTACGTTCGTTTTTTGTTGAAGAGATATCCACTCTTGCAGTGCATTTTTGTGCGTTTTGGGGGCGGAGCAATGAAGGGAGGGCTGTGTTTGTTTGGACTGATTTCAGATATCAACAGTGTTCAACAATGATTCTTAGAAATCACTTACTGCACCTTTAAAACCTTCAATAACCATGAAATGCTACCACTGTACAAACAAAAGAACTTAAACTCCTTTTTTCAATATTTCCTTTATCGTTTAATAAAAATTGCCTGCTCAAACTAAAATAAAAACTAGTTAAAACTATATTATATTTTAATGTATTTGTTTATTTTATTACTATTTCAATGTTACTGTACTTTTGTTTCTTATTTGTTGGAAAGTTTTCCATTGTGGCTGTGTTAGGGAGAAGCCTGTTGTTTTTGAGGTTTTCGCCATTGCAGAGACTTTAAAGGGATGAACATTCTGTCATTAATTACTCACCCTCGTGTCGTTCCACACCTGTAAGACTTTCATTCATCTTCAGAACACAAATGTTCTATGGTCAAATTAATTAAAATCTTTTTAAAGAAATCTTCATTTTATTATCCCTTTAGGGGAAGCTTTAGAAGAAGAGACTTTATGAGAAAACTCTTCTGAAGCTTCTTTTTGTTGGTTCTCCACTGTGAAGTTAAGTGGCGCCTACAAAAATACTCTTGCCACCCTATGGCTCCCTCATCCGCCAAGCCCATGATTGTTTATGCTTAACATTGAATAATATTTTAAGGTAAAAAAAAAAACATTTTTGATGTAAAATATGTAAGTCCATGTTTGAAAATACTTGTAGACCTTAAAACCCAAAATTCAACAGCAACGAACAATCCTTTATTGAGGATTTCCTTCTCAAACTCTAGGCCTTCACTCAATTTACTCGTGTATGCGCGCCAATTTAATCGTAGGCTACTGCAGTGCTCGTGTGAGGATTGCTTTGAACTTGAATCGGACATAACTCACAAGTAAGCCTACAACATATTTCACTTTGTTTATCTGCCTTGTAAAAGAGATGCGTTTTTTAGCTTTAGTCTCGCCAGATCACCCCAAAGTGTTTAACTCTAACTCCAAATCCAATTTTCATTTGATTTCATTAGCCTATGCTAAACAAAACTTCACTAAACATTTTAGCGCCTGTCATCCAACAATCGAGCTTTGAAACTCACGAACCAGTGTCTATATATTTTACCTGATATCGGATCAATTTTGTTGTTAAAAAGTCTTATTGGTCTGAATAACCAAACTCGCCATAAACAACTATTTAATAAAATAACACATTATAAAGACAATTTATTTTTAATGGTAGGCTATTAGGTGATTTGTTAAATGCATTTAATGAATTACACCTTCAATAAAACATTTGCAATCGGTTTGTAAACGATGTATTTATGCATGTTTTGGTTGTATTTACACTGTTCTGACCAGCAGGCGTCACCACCCAGCTAACAAAAAAAGGTCCCCAGTACGTCCCCTCAATGGCCTCTGCGAACGTCCCCCGGACGTCCATGTGTAGGGTCCTCTTGACGTCCAGCGGCCATTCGGGACGTTTAGGCGACTTTCACTTTAACAGCGTTTTATTTTACATTTCAGCAAACCAAAGAAAACAGACACATAGGAATTGTGAGGAACAACGTGCATTTATTTTAATTGAACAATTGTAAAGATGACATGTGCTCTTTTCGCGCGCGGAAACGCGCAGGTAGCTGTGTGCGGGCGCGCGTCTCTGGTTGTCAGCTGTGGGGTTAGTCCGATGGCAGTTCTTCCCGTTGGCTTTTAACCTAAAACAACAAAATTAACACATTCAGTAGTGTTATGATTTCATATGTCTAGTATCATCGTTTGTCCATTGAAAAAAAAAGACTTTTGATATAGTTAGACCATGGTCCAAATTAGCCTTTATTTAGCGCACATTGGAAGATAACGTTAGGCCGTCCCAATTTGGGCTTTTGTCTTTTGCCTCAGTGTGTATTTACTTTGGAAAGTTCATATTTAAGCCCTATATTTGTCAATATCAGATAATGTCGTCTCATTTCAGCTCAACATATAGCTTCGAAGTGTTAGCATAACGGTTAGCAGCTGTAGGCTACTACAGGACGGAAAACTTAAGCAAACGTTTTAAAAGGTAAAATTTTCATATTTTAAACATTACAAGATGAACAGTGGTTATTGTAGCTAATGTCTACTAATCTAAAATTATAAATACCTTTTCGACCGACGAAAGAGAACTCAAAGCCGCCTCTGAGGAAATCCGGCAGGACATTTACTGTCTCTACGCAGCTAAGCGTTGCCATGGATACATGCTGCGCGTACAGTAAAGAATGAGGTCACTCGATACTCGCTTTTATCTCCCAGTGTGGCTATATTTCACTTGTTTTTTTTTTTTGTTTTTTTTTTATTTTTTGTTATTTGAACTGCATGTGCTATAAGTCTTAAGTGCAGTAATTAAAATAATATTTTTCCTAAAAATAACTTTTCTTGAATAAAACCAGTCGCCTTCACCTGACCAACAGTTTGACAGGTAAATGGGAAGGAAAATGTTATTTGTCTTACCTGTGTTATTTTCCACTTTCTTTCCAGCAATGTGCTTTTTCATTCTTCACGTTTTCATTGGCTGCATTCATCAGTTAAAAGATTCATTCTTTTAGAGCTCCTGAGATTCAACCTTATTTTCTTCATGCATGTGGAATACATAATAAATTGTAGCCTATGTTCAGTTATATTATTAAAAGGTATCGTGTTTTGATGTTTAAATTATAACCGCTGAAAACAAACTCGTGATTTGATGACATCTTTAATTAGTGATACTGATAAGTTACTAAGAAACAGGAAAGTTATTTGTAACATTAACTTAGGCCTACAATTCATTCAAATCATATTTTTACTATAGGTCTAGTTTATTTGCACTAAAATGTCAGTCTACAAAACAAAAACCATGGTTTTTGCATAAACTTTCCATTATCACTGTTAATTTATTTTAAGGAATCCAATATGGGTTTATTTTAGTTAAATCCCCTGTTTGCTGGGCAGTGAGTGACAGTTGAGAACAGTGTTGCCTAATCTCGCAAAACAAACAAGCAACCGCAGTTTCAAAAACAAGCCCAATGCAATATTATTATATAATTTTTTTTTATCATCAATATGATTTATTATTAATTATTTATCAATAAATGAGCCTGCAACATATTAACCTGAAACCACTCGGATTTTTAAAAGCAAAAACAAGTTATTTTACAAAAATCATAAAATTGCATCTACGCGGGAGCACTATAATCCGATTTGTGACCAGAATATGGAAAAGGAGAAAAAGACAAGAGTACTAAGGGGGAGTTGTAATGCGCAATTCTATAATAAATTTGAACTCTACTGTTAGTATGAGTATAGGCCTACTTGTTTTTCATTATAGCCTGTTCCTGTAATGATTAATACATTATAAAAATATTTTAAAAATTGGTAACACTTTACAATAAGGTTTCATTAGTTAACATTAGTTAATGTATTAACTAACATAAACTAACCATGAGCAGTACATTTGTTACTGTATTTGTTAATCTTTGTTAACGTTAGTTAATAAAAATACAGCTGTTCATGGTTTGTTCATGTTAGTTCACAGTGCATTAATAATGTTAACAAGATTTTAATAATGTATTAGTAAATGTTGAAATTAACATTAACAAAGATAAATAAATGCTTTATAAGTGCAGTTCATTATTAGTTCATGTTAACTAATGCAGTTAACTAATGTTAACTAATGAGCCTTATTGTAAAGTGTTACCAAAAAATTAAATTAGGTCCCTCTCCTTCCCTGCACCGTCCATCATCTCTCATGTTTCCTCTCCTCTGTACATCTCTGTTGGAATAAAATACAAGCCTTAACATTTATTTAATCAGTCTCCTTAAGCAACTCTTTGGATGTTAGCTGAGTGAATCTCACGAAAACAGGGCATGTCAGCGCTTAAATAAAAGTTTACTTAAAATGCTTAATTTGTCTGTGATTGTATTTATTTACAGTGCATCCAGAAAGTATTCACAGCGCTTCACTTTTTCCACATTTTGTTATGTTACAGCCTTATTCCAAAATGTAATAAAATTAATTTTTTTTCCTCAATTCTACTAACAATACTCTATAATGACAACGTGAAAGAAGTTTGTTTGAAATCTTTGCAAATTTATTAAAAATAAAAAACGAAAAAATCACATGTACATAAGTATTCACAGCCTTTGCCATGACACTCAAAATTGAGCTCAGGTTTATCCTTTTTCCACTGATCATCCATGAGGTGTTTCTACAACTTGATTGGAGTCCACCTGTGGTAAATTCAGTTTATTGGACATGGTTTGGAAAGGCACACACCCGTCTATATAAGGTCCCACAGTTAACAGTGCATGTCAGAGCACAAACCAAGCCATGAAGTCCAAGGAATTGTCTGTAGACCTCCGAGACAGGATTGTATCGAGGCACAGATTTGGGGAAGGGTACAGAAAAATTTCTGCAGAATTAAAGGTCTCAATGAGCACAGTGGCCTCCATCATCCGTAAATGGAAGAAGTTTGGAACCACCAGGATTCTTCCTAGAGCTGGCCGCCCGGCCAAACTGAGCGATCGGGGGAGAAGGGTCTTAGTCAGGGAGGTGACCAAGAACCCGATGGTCACTCTGATAGAGCTCCAGCTTTTTTCTGTGGAGAGAGGAGAACCTTCCAGAAGAATAACCATCTCTGCAGCACTCCACCAATCAGGCCTGTATGGTAGAGTGACCAGACGGAAGCCACTCCTCAATAAATGGCCGCCTGGAGTTTGCCAAAAGGCACTTGAAGGACTCTCAGACCATGAGAAACAAAATTCTCTGGTCTGATGAAACAAAGATTGAACTCTTTGGCCTGAATGGCAAGCATCATGTCTGGAGGAAACCAGGCACCACTCATCACCTGGCCAATACCATCCCTACAGTGACGCATGGTGGTGGCAGCATCATGCTGTGGGGATGTTTTTCAGGAACAAGGAGACTAGTCAGGATCCAGGGAAAGATGAATGCAGCAATGTACAGAGACATCCTTGATGAAAACCTGCTCCAGAGTGCTCTGGACCTCAGACTGGGGCGAAGGTTCATCTTCCAACAGGACAACGACCCTAAGCACACAGTCAAGATAACAAAGGAGTGGCTACGGGACAACTCTGTGAATGTCCTAGAGTGGCCCAGCTAGAGCCCAGACTTGAACCCAATTGAACATCTCTGGAGAGATCTGAAAATGTCTAGGCACCGACGTTCCCCATCCAACCTGATGGAGCTTGTGAGGTCCTGCAAAGAAGAATGGGAGAAACTGCCCAAAAATAGGTGTGCCAAGCTTGTAGCATTATACTCAAAAAGTCTTGAGGCTGTAACTGGTGCCAAAGGTGCTGTGAATACTTATGTGATTTTTTGCATTTTTTATTTTTAATAAATTTGCAAAGATTTCAAACAAACTTCTTTCACGTTGTCATTATTATGGGGTATTGTTTGTAGAATTGAGGAAAAAAATTATGAATTGAATCCATTTTGGAATAAGGCTGTAACATAACAAAATGTGGAAAAAGTGAAGCGCTGTGAATACTTTCCGGATGCACTGTATTTTATTAGATTTTCTAACAATACATGAATATTGTTTATTTTGAGTTGAATATTTGTTTTAGTTTGAATAGGGTTTTGTATCCACCTTTTTCCTACACCCCATGACGCTTTGCGCAAGTTATGGGAGAAACTTCTGTTAAACTGTAAAAATCAACGAAAGGTTCGCCCTATAGATGCAATAATAAGCAAAAACTGGGTGTTCAATAAAACCGTTTAATGCACAGGTAGTTCCAAGTCAGTTTAATCACTGTTATATTTATGTGCAGTTTGCATTGATGCACACACACTATAATTCATTCATTTAAATAAATGTAATCTTACGCACTACTTTATCTCTGTGTCTGATTCAAAGCGAGCAGAATGCTAGATCTAACGAGCCGTAACTGACGAAAATAACCGTCAGTTTTATATGGAGCCAGAATAGTTTCATTAATAATTCACGCAAAAAACACCATGCACACATGTGTAGCCAATTTCACATGCATAAAAAACCAAATTCACGTGCACAAAAAACAATTCACGTGCGTAAAATAAAATTATAGCCTATATTCATAAAATACATTTCACAAATGCAAAACACAATTCGTAGATTTACAACTGTGCACAAAAACTTTAGAATGTTTAAAATTTACAAGTTCATCCTTGAATGTGAATGTGCAAATCGTCATTCGTGTGTGAATTGCCTTGGATTTGTGTGTGTGTATTTTTGGGACTTTCCTGGCAGCGCTCTCCTCCCACCCGGATCAGTCGTACTCTTTAGCCAATCAGATTTAAGCTTATCAATCGACCAATCATAATCGCGTGAGGGCGTGCCCACTGCCCACCGTCATCAGCTTTCGACCACAGTTCAAGTCATGGCTGAGCAGAGGTATGTGCAGTTTGATCGATTCATTTCTGTGCTGTTTACTGAAGTTAGAGATCAGTTGTAGCGATGGTTTATTAACTATTAGCTAAATCTAACAACAAAATTGCTAAGTTGGCAACACTGGCTGCCATTTTCTGACACCAGGTAGACCCCGCCCACAAAATACGTCATTGCTGTTTGCAAACACATGAATCAATCTAGTGCAGTGTTCAACCGAAAATTAAGAATAAATAAGCCTGTTTTTAGCTTTTGTTTTTGACATGTGGCAACCATTATTTTTGTGACAATGTGGCCTATTCGTGACAATTAAGCAAATTTCCCCCCATATCGCATTATTTTACACTTTTACAGATGTTTCACTTTTTGAGTTTGTAATTCTCATTAGTCGATTCTTAATTATGATTCTCATTACTGTAATTCAGCACAATTATCAGTATAAATTAGGCAGTACAAAAGTTACTACCATGTGTATAATGCTTTAAATCTACAAACCCGATTCCAAAAAAGTTGGGACACTGTACAAATTGTGAATAAAAACAGAATGCAATGATGTGGAAGTTTCAAATTTCAATATTTTATTCAGAATACAACATAGATGACATAATCAAATGTTTCAACTGAGAAAATGTATCATTTTAAGGGAAAAATAAGTTGATTTTAAATTTCATGGCATCAACACATCTCAAAAAAGTTAGGACAAGGCCATGTTTACCACTGTGTGGCATCCCCTCTTCTTTTTATAACAGTCTGCAAACGTCTGGGGACTGAGGAGACAAGTTTCTCAAGTTTAGGAATAGGAATGTTGTCCCATTCTTGTCTAATACAGGCTTCTAGTTGCTCAACTGTCTTAGGTCTTCTTTGTCGCATCTTCCTCTTTATGATGCGCCAAATGTTTTCTATGGGTGAAAGATCTGGACTGCAGGCTGGCCATTTCAGTACCCGGATCCTTCTACGCAGCCATGATGTTGTAATTGATGCAGTATGTGGTCTGGCATTGTCATGTTGGAAAATGCAAGGTCTTCCCTGAAAGAGACGACGTCTGGATGGGAGCATATGTTGTTCTAGAACTTGGATATACCTTTCAGCATTGATGGTGCCTTTCCAGATGTGTAAGCTGCCCATGCCACACGCACTCATGCAACCCCATACCATCAGAGATGCAGGCTTCTGAACTGAGCGCTGATAACAACTTGGGTTGTCCTTGTCCTCTTTAGTCCGGATGACATGGTGTCCCAGTTTTCCAAAAAGAACTTCAAATTTTGATTCGTCTGACCACAGAACAGTTTTCCACTTTGCCACAGTCCATTTTAAATGAGCCTTGGCCCAGAGAAAACACCTGCGCTTCTGGATCATGTTTAGATATGGCTTCTTTTTTGACCTATAGAGTTTTAGCCGGCAACGGCGAATGGCACGGTGGATTGTGTTCACCGACAATGTTTTCTGGAAGTATTCCTGAGCCCATGTTGTGATTTCCATTACAGTAGCATTCCTGTATGTGATGCAGTGCCGTCTAAGGGCCCGAAGATCACGGGCATCCAGTATGGTTTTCCGGCCTTGACCCTTACGCACAGAGATTGTTCCAGATTCTCTGAATCTTTGGATGATATTATGCACTGTAGATGATGATAACTTCAAACTCTTTGCAATTTTTCTCTGAGAAACTCCTTTCTGATATTGCTCCACTATTTTTCGCCGCAGCATTGGGGGAATTGGTGATCCTCTGCCCATCTTGACTTCTGAGAGACACTGCCACTCTGAGAGGCTCTTTTTATACCCAATCATGTTGCCAATTGACCTAATAAGTTGCAAATTGGTCCTCCAGCTGTTTCTTGTATGTACATTTAACTTTTCCGGCCTCTTATTGCTACCTGTCCCAACTTTTTTGGAATGTGTAGCTCTCATGAAATCCAAAATGAGCCAATATGTGGCATGACATTTCAAAATGTCTCACTTTCAACATTTGATATGTTATCTATATTCTATTGTGAATAAAATAAAAGTTTATGAGATTTGTAAATTATTGCATTCCTTTTTTATTCACAATTTGTACAGTGTCCCAACTTTTTTGGAATCGGGTTTGTAAACAATTTATTAAAGTAAAGGACATTTTGGGTGAACATTTTCTTAATGGTCCTAGAATAGACCTTGTGTTATCTATGATCTAGTAAATTTGAATATATTTTGTAATTATTAATTTTATTTTGTGTGATTTCTAAATACTGGTAAGAACAAGTGCGTAATTGATTTCACAGATACATTCTGCACCTGATTCTTCATAAAGAATAAAATAATTGTTCTAGTGATTATTGGCACTATGCAAAATAAACATAGGCTGACATAAATTCCCAAATAAAATTATCTATTAAGCATGCCCAGTCCCTTTGACTGTTATTTCATAAGAAAGGTACTGTACATAAAGGCTTCATATGAATTATATATAAAAAAACATGAAATGAATCAAAACAAGATCTAATCAAGCTTATATCTTATAGGCCTATGTACCTTACTTAAACTTAATAATAATGATAATAATAACGCAATTTCAATGACTATTGAACTACTTTGAGCAGTGAAACTAAAGATGTTTTTGAGTTTACATGCTTTTGAAAGTGAAAAAACAATAAAATGATGCAGTGCCTGTAACAGGACAGCAGTATGGTGGGTGCTATTCATCCTTTTGATCACCAGATGGCCACAAAAGATTTGTGTAATGGACCCGTTTACAATACTGTTAAAGAGAAAGCTTCAAAAGCTTGCCAACTGTGCAATAAGCGGGAAATTTCCTCACTACAAAATATTACACGGTCAACTGTTAGTGGTATTATAACAAAGTGGAAGCAATTGGGAACAACAGCAACTCAGCCACGAAGTGGTAGGCCACATGAAATCACAGAGCGGGGTCAGCACATGCTGAGGTGCACAGTGCGCAGAAGTCACCAACTTTCTGCAGTCAGTAGCTACAGACCTCCAAACTTGGTGTGGCCTCGTGGAGACGAGCAGTGGAGACGTGTTCTCTGGAGTGACGAATCATGCTTCTCTGTCTGGCAATCCGATGGATGAGTCTGGGTTTTTTGCGGTTGCCAGGAGAACGGTACTTGCCTGACTGCATCGTGCCAAGTGTAAAGTTTGGTGGAGGGGGGATTATGGTGTGTGGTTGTTTTTCAGGGGTTGGGCTTGGCCCCTTAGTTCCAGTGAAAGGAACTCTTAATGCTTCAGCATACCAAGACATTTTGGACAATTTCATGCTCCCAACTTTGTGGGAACAGTTTGGGGATGGCCCCTCCCTGTTCTAACATGACTGCGCACCAGTGCACAAAGCAAGGTCCATAAAGACATGGATGAGCAAGTTTGGTGTAGAGGAACTTGACTGGCCTGCACAGAGTCCTGACCTCAACCCGATAGAACACCTTTGGGATGAATTAGAGCGGAGACTGCGAGCCAGGCCTTCTCGTCCAACATCAATGCCTGACCTCACAAATGCGCTTCTAGAAGAATGGTCAAAATTTCCCATAAACACATTCCTAAACCTTGTGGAAAGCATTCCCAGAAGAGCTGAAGTTGTTATAGATGCAAAGGGTGGGCCAACTCCATATTAAACTCTACAGATTAAGAATGGGATGTCATTAATAGGGATGGGTGAGAACCGGTTCCATTTTAGAACCGGTTCCAAATTCCCCAGAACCGGTGATTCGATAAGAAACGCGCATTTCGGTTCCACTTATCGGTTCTTGTATGCGCAAAAGACTCGCGCGCTGTTTTCCGTGCTCTGCACACACACACACACGTGCGCACAGAACGGCTTCTTGCGATAATGAACTAAGTACGCTTTCTCGTCTTTTTTCACAGCACACGAACGGACAAATACATACAAAATGTCAAAATATTCTCGTAAACACAGTTGGTTATGTTTTAAGACAGAGAAGAAAAGATGAAAACGTATGTGTAATCCGTGTGATCTGTGTGCAGCTCTTAAAGTGACGGCAGATTTTCCGGATGCCGTCTCTATGACAACATTAATCAAACAAAAGACAACGAGAAAACTCACTCGCTGTTCTAGACAGAATATAATTGAACTATTTGTAATGTATAGCCTATATTTTATTAATAAAGTGCAGTGTTATTTTACATTTGATTATACAGTTTCTGTACCTGAATATCTGAAAATGTTTATTTCTTTCTATATTTATATCTTTGCTCAATTGTATTTATTTGTGCAATTGATAATTAATTTGGTCTTTTTTAACTACTGAGTGTCTTTAATAATGCTTGAAATTTATATTAGTTAGGCTAGTTGTTTTTCCTCTGGTATTTTTAAACCATATGCAAAAGTTCCTTGTGTAAGTGTTCTTAGCTTGTTGATTTTTGTTCATGGTATTCAGCTCCTATGAAATGTTTTACAATAAGACTTAGAATAAATGTGAATGATATCTAAGGTTTTTTTTTTTTTTTTTTTACCTTATTGGAATCGAAATTAGGAATCGATAAGAATCGGAATCGATAAGCAGAATCGGAATCGGAATCGTTAAAATTCAAACGATACCCAACCCTAGTCATTAAAGTTCATGTGCATGTAAAGGCAGGCGTCACAAAACTTTTGGAAATATAGTGTATGTCAATGCAAGTTGCTTTCAGTTAAAACAGCTCAATAATGCATTTTAGTCTGGGACTATCTTAAACCTTGTCTCTGAAACTGGGGGTTAAATTACTAACCTTTCAATACAGCTAATGAATAACATATCTTGTCTATAAGATGGCATTAAATATTGTAATTTGCTTGTTTTTACACATTTTATGTTGTAATGTATTTCAGTTTAATTTGCATTTGCATGTCTATCTCAATCTGACGAGCACCTTGCAGTTCCATCATGAACCTCTAGGGGTCGCAAACCCTTTGAGAAATAATTTGGTTTCTTTTGAAACAAGAACACGTGTACAAAATGAAAGAGTCGACGTGTCATCCAGCAGAAATACGTTACTACTTAAAGCTGTTGTAATATATATATATATATATATTTCAGAATACCACACAAACCTTTTTTACTCAGAATAGTTTTGACTGCGTGTTAGTGTTATTTGAGAAAGATGTTTTTTATGTCCAGATGGTGTAATTACAACATCTGCCAGCAGGGGCTAGCTGGACCATTCTAAACAGCCACACAGAGAGCCCTTAGTTCTGTCATGTCTTTGCAGGGTTTGACTAGTTAGTTAACACACACAAAAAAAGACATTAGGACAAGTTTTAGGTAAACACTTTATTTTTGGTAGCAAAAACAGCACCTCGGAAAACAGGATACACAGTGGGCAACTTCTTTCTTATTTGTCAGAGTACAATGAAATGACAGGCAAACCACATGGATCTACCACTAACATGCTAGTAATTTGACACAAACGCAAACATATCCCTTCATTGTTAAAGTGAAAATCAATTACTTAGCATGTTGAACAACTCAGCTAAATGCTAGCTCATGTTAGTGGCACATCGAGGATTGTCCAGCCTACAGACGTGGCCATGTTGTGCAAGGTAAGATTTGAAGACAGTATTGCTGTGCAGTGGCCTGAGGGCGTGTGTTTTCAGTGATGTGGATTAAGGCACGACAAGAGCGGTGAGATTATTTGGTCCCTCTGTAATTCTTTGGCCAGAGTGAATGGTTTATTGCTTTACAACCTGGTTTATGACTGCATTCCTGTCTAGCGCCTTGGACCGCAGTCATAATGGTTGAGAGGGAAGGTCAGGAATGGATAAGAGGCGTGAGGTTTAGAGGACAGAATTGGGGAACGGGACTTGCTCAATCTTGGACGACCTCAGAGGACTCAGACACAACTTTGCCATCCTTGGTCTCGATCATCTTGATCACGACGCTCTTCTTGGTCTGAGAGATGCTGTCGCCGTAGCCGCTGCCAGAGCTGTAGCCTCCACCAGAGCTGTAGCCTCCACCAGAGCTGTAGCCGCCTCCAGAGCTGTAGCCGCCACCAGAGCTGTAGCCGCCACCGTATCCACCGGAGAAACCACTGGAATAACCGCTAGAGTAGCTGTTGTAGCCGCTGCTTGCACTTTCCATGGGATAACCACCATAGCTCGCTATCGGGACAGAAACATGGAGAAGTTAGATGAGGATCTTCTGCATTTCATATAGTTATAAGAATTGTCATGTGAAGAAGGAACCCTGAAAAGACCAGAAAGGGCTTTTCAACACAGTTCTCTGTGATAAAGAGTCAAACTTACTGCTCTGTTTTGAGATATTGATAGACTGGATTCCACTTGCCAGTCTGTTGGAAAAGAGTGAACAAGAAGTAATGAGAATCTGGCACTGATTAAGAAATCTGAATTTGTTCTGAAAATAGATTATTAGGTCTCACAGCAAGCATGCATTTGATAAACTCACCTGTCCTCCTCTCCTTCCAGGAGTTTCCTGTAGGTGGCAATTTCAATGTCCAGGGCGAGTTTGACATTCATCAGGTCCTGATATTCCCTA
The DNA here is from genome assembly GCA_039654105.1 of Coreius guichenoti. Taxonomy (NCBI): domain Eukaryota; kingdom Metazoa; phylum Chordata; class Actinopteri; order Cypriniformes; family Gobionidae; genus Coreius; species Coreius guichenoti. The sequence continues at coordinate 26,058,555 of CM077178.1, forward strand.
ATCTGGCGTGCCATGTCCTGCTTGGCTCTCTGCAGGGCCTCCTCCAGGTCCTTAACGCGGGCCTTGGCGTCTCTCACGGCCAACTCGCCACGTTCCTCCGCCTCTGCGATCTGGTTCTCTAGATTGGCACGCTATTGAAATGAGAAATATTTGTGCTCAGATTTTTTGTCCGTTACCTTACAAAACAAGATTTATATTAAAATATTTCACATTTTGTGTTGTGTAGTTGCATACCTGTCCTTTCACGGCATCGATCTCGGACTGCAGTCTCTGAATCATGCGGTTAAGATCAGCGATCTCTGTCTTTGTTGACCTAAGGTCGTCACCGTATTTGGTTGCAGATGTCTGCATCTCCTCGTACTAAGAAACAGAACATAGGATTATGTGAGATACTAGAACAAGACTTTACAGTTTGGATGATATCTCAAAAGATAACATACCTTGCTCTTGTACCACATCTCAGCCTCAGCCCGGCTTCGGTTAGCGATGTCTTCGTACTGAGCACGGACCTCAGCGACGATGGCGTCCATGTCGAGATTCCTGCTGTTGTCCATCTCTACAACCACTGAGGTGTCCTTAATCTGAGACTGCAGCTCACGGATCTCCTACAAGTCCGCAACAAGAGAAAGTAACGTTATTAAAGTTTGTTTTGTCATATACAAGTGAAGGGTATGGTTGATGGGAAACTCTAGTTGTAATTTACCTCCTCAAAGATCTGCCTGAGGAAGTTGATCTCATCAGTGAGGCTTTCCAGTTTGGCCTCCAGCTCAACCTTATTCATGTAGGCCTCATCAACATCCTACAAAAAAAAACAATCATAATTTATTCATTTAAGTTAAAGTTAGCATTCATGAGTAGTAACACTTCTTTGAACTGTGTAACAGAGAATCTACAAACCTTCTTGATGAGCACAAACTCGTTCTCACACTCTGTGCGTTTGTTGATCTCATCCTCATACCTGAAGAGAGGTGAAGAGAATGCATTGGTTAAACTCATTGTAGTTGAACGTTTTGAATTTTTTATAAAGTTTTGTACACTAGGAGGCAGCAGTGCTCCATCTTTGTAATGATTGTCAGGTTTTTCTGGATTCAATTCAGTGTTTCCCTTGGGTCTTAGCATTAATCTGCCCATCAAAATTGTCTAGAGAGCCATGAAAAGTGCTGCACAGATGTTTGTTCAGTAGCTGTAAATCTATCTGACTCATGCTGACGCCCATTTAATTGCAGTACAGACGTGTTTTTTTAAATAGGATATTATGTATATAATTGAAATGCCTACAATCTGACTTAAAAAGGTTGGACAATGGGCAAGTACACTAGGGAGTGACTGGAGAAACCATGCAGTTTCTGTATCAGTTGCATATGCCATGTTGGATTATGAATTGAGTTTATTCCCATCAGACCTTTAACACATGTTTTCCCTTTATTTGAATTTATGGAGCCTAATTTATTCTGGGAACACTTAAGTGCACCACAAAAGCCTGCTTTGATGATACTTGGGCGCTGTCCATCCACCAGACCAAACGTCCAGCCAAACTGAAATGAGGCTTTTGTGAAAGTCATTGTACGTACTTGTTTTTGAAGTCCTCAACGAGACCTTGCATGTTGTGAAGGTCAGCCTCCAGCTTCATTTTGTCATTGCCAAGGCTGTCAAGTTGTCTGCGAAGGTTACCGATGTAGGCCTCGAACATGGCGTCGATGTTGGAGCGCGTGGCTGTCTGGTTGTTAAGGAGGCTCCATTTTGTCTCCAGCATCTTGTTCTGCTGCTCCAGGAAACGTACCTACATTGGCAGAATAAGAATAGAGGTTTTGTCTCAATCAAGGCACAAATGAAAACCATACTTGGCAGTAAGCGCAGCATCAGAGAGCAACGCCCCCAGACCGATGCTGCAAAGTCAGTTTGGAATCATGGTTCAGCGCCAGCTCACAGAAGTGCAACCATATGCCAACATATTGCTTGTGGTTCAGTGATCTTCACAAAGGAAAGCACTGTTTTCCTTAAATAACAAGAGATGCATGTGTTTTCAGTTTGTGACGCTTTTTCCCTTTGGAAACTGTGACGCATATTCCAGTAGGACATCAGGAAGGAAGACTACAGCCTATCCTGTAGAATGTACTGTACTTTTTGGAGATTGAGATCTCATAGTTAATCATAGTTAAGCTAATCATAGAGAATCTTCATAGTTAATATTTAAGGGACAACAGAAAGAGACCAGTTTAGATCTGCTTGAGACACTTAAAAGAGTGTGTGGATGGTGGGCAGGGAGCAAATAATTCAACGATAAGACTTTAACAGCTTGAGGTGAACATTGCACACTCAACTAGGTTACAGTAAAGGTGTCATTGAGCCAGCTGACATTACTAATCAGCTGTCTTATTTTAATCAAATAATGTAATGCAAAGCAGAGTAGACTATTATAGTTAAGACGAAGGGCATAAAGACTTAAAGGCTTAAAAGTGTGGCAGAATATTTCCTCTTTTCATTGTTACGTAACCTATCCAGTGCTATCCAGAACATGACCCTGGCTCTTCAAATTAAATATTAACTATCATGGTATGCGACTCTCTTTTCTTATGTTTGGTTGAATGCATATTTTGTTTGCAGTTTGAAAATGTAATACATCATCATTTGTAATTAAACAATGATAATATGTAGATAGTAAGTTTCATGTCCTGCAGGACGTCCTTATTTGGGTGTGGACTCTCCACAAGGGTTTAAGAGCCTCAGGGCATCCCATTCAAATGACCATGTACACACCCTTTTCTCAACTTTCCATAAGTCTCATTTCTTTCCCTTTGATAAGAATGTATCCAACTCCACATATATTTTCAATGCCACATTAGATTCAATTCAAGAGACATTTTAAGCAGGAACACAGAGTCAGTTTCATCCCCTTGTGGATTTTTTCTGACCATCTGTGAGTTATTACAACCTTTAGTTTGACTCATACTCTAAAACCTCATATCAACTCTTTGACTAGTAAAAGTACAAAGAAAGAAACTTTAAACCCACCTTATCAATGAAGGAAGCAAACCGGTTGTTGAGGGTCTTGATTTGCTCTTTCTCCTGGTTGCGGACAATCTGGATGTTGGGGTCGATCTCCAGGTTCAGAGGTGCCAGGAGGCTCTTGTTGACAGTGACTGCTTGAATGGGTGCCACGGCACCAGAACCCATACCCATACCCATACCCATACCCATTCCCATGCCAAGACCATAGGCTGAAGAGCTGCTGATGAAGCCACCACCTCCCATTCCAGCTCCCATGCCACGATTGCCACCTCCATAGGAGCTGCGCACACTGTAGCTCTGTCGGCTGGCACTGGGGCCGGAGTAAGACATGCTGCTAAAGCTGCGTGGGACAGATCCAGAGGAAGAGGACTTCACGGTGTAGCTGGTTTTCTTGGTGAACGACATCCTGCTGATGTGTTTTCTGTCTTGTACTGGTAGAGAATAACCTGGAGCGAGAGCAGCAGATGTGAGCCTTGTCTGCTGTGCTGGAGAAAGTCGAGCAGATAGAGAGAACAGCAGGCTCTGCCTCCCACTATATGTGCTGCTGAGTGGGAGGGGCCAAACTGTCTCTGACTGGTCAGTCATTTTCAGGTGGGTGTGGGGTGAAATTCAATACTCGAATGCCTACATTCCTAGTCTAACCAGTATATGGATGTTGTGGAAATTCAATATGACTAAAAACATATTTTCTGGGAATATTAAGGGCTTAAAAAATAAAATTACTTCTATAATTTACTCCTTTCTTTGGATAATTCTGGATAATAGATGTTATTTGTTTTGTTAAAAGAATGGATCTTTTTAATAAAAGCCAAAATACAGAGTGCAAGCTCACAATAATATGTCAATAATGTTAAACATTAGTACTGAAGTACTTTAATGCAGTATCACCATCTACAAGGCAATGTGTCACACTGAAATAGCTTGCATCTATGGATTTGCCTATACAAATAAGACATCTGGAAGGCTTTGAATTTCACTGTAGTCCTAGGCTGACATGTTTTATCTCTCAGCACTGGAAGCTGTACAAAGTGGAGCATGCATCCAGCTGTGCTTTAGCACTATACAGCACCCAACTCACATGTGATCTATGTGATATTATTTATATACCTCATATACTTGAAGTTCCAACAAAAAATGGAAATATTGCAAATAGAACATAAAAAATTGATGGTGGAAATGAAGTATGTTGTGAATATGTGAAACTGTCCCACATCATGGAGGCCACCAACAGTTTCTAAGTTTGAGGAAGGCAATAATCATCAGGTTTTAAAATCTACACCGTAAGGTCCTGAAGCCCTCTGGAATCCAGAGATCTCCTAAAGTTAACCAGGTTTATGGTCATGCTGCGTTTATGGTTGAATAGCTCAAGGCTTGTTTCTTTTTAACATGGCTTAAAGTTGAGGAAGGTTCTTCAGCATGAGTTTTGGCAAGTACTGTGATATTTTATAAGATAAGGTTCATTCACCAGTTTTAGTTTTTGTTCATGCGGGTTTAAAATGCCACTTTCTATGTATAGCTGATTTGCACTGTACCTTTGGAGTTATCTGACTTTTTGCTGTTATGTCTTGTCTTCATTTGAATCAGCCATTGGATGTTCAAAAGCTTTTACATGACCACACCAAAGCACTGAATTCTCTAAGCATTACAGTATCTGCTTAAACAAACTAGATCTGCCTTGACCTGTTCCTCCAGCACAGTCCTTTCCATTGACCACTCTGATTTCATCACCAGGTGTTTCTATGGTTGGGTCATCAGGTGTGGCATGTGCTGTTACAATTAAAAGGCCTCATTATTGAAGTCAATAATGTTAATTAAGTCAGATAACAACTTTATCCTCCTAAGCAGTATCTATTGAAAGGGAATGACCTGCTGTGGTGCACGTATCGATTGTTTGCTTTCTGAGTGACTAAAATCTTGGCTCCTCAAACAATGTCTGCTATCTTTCATTACTGGATAATGCTTAACACTAGAGCATGTAGAAAAGTTACTGATTTAATCAACAGTATTTTGAGATTCCCTTTACTTTCATCTTCTTCACTGGTTTTCAGTCACGGATTTATGATATCTTAAGGCGCTGACCTTTCCTAAGACTACAGAATCCTGGCTATTGTTTTTGAGAGGAACCAGGGAAAACCTGATCAGGCTCACTTTTTTCCATGCAGATAACAAGAAGACTTTTATTATCAAAATAACAGTCTAATCAAATCCCACACATTTATGAACTTTGTACCACTTTTGGATTTTGACTGTAGCCATTTGTACTACTTTTTTCAAAGTGGTTTATTTAAGTTTCTTAACTAGAAACTTAAATTACAGCCCTACAGGAAGCATTCATGCTTTCATTCCACTGAAACTGTGATATTTCTGTAAGCATGTCCCTATGACTCACTCTCACTGCCCAGAGAGTGAAAATGCGCCTCAGAATTACAACAATATCTCTCTGTAATGCACAATGTGATACCTCTTTTGACTTCAACTCTGCTGAACTAACGCAATGTGGACCATAGCTAGTAGTTAGTAGTGGAATGTTTTCTAACATTCTCTAAAACAGGTAAAAACAGGTGTGTCTGTTCTGTTTTGAACTCTCCCAGGACATTTTTCTTGCCATTCCCTGTATCTTAAATCACAGTCAACATGAAAACAAAATCCAGCTCAAAGTTATAAATCTGTAAGCCTCTACCCTGATGATTGCTTAATAATAAGATTCATCTGTTCACGCAGTTACAGTGACTAAGGATGTCACATTTTGTGACAGGCAGAAAGAAAACTGTGATTTAATGTCACATAGTGATCATGCCATACCTTCCTTTAGACTCTTGTGTACACTTAATGGGGCCATCTTGCCCAACTTTGTCATGCTGGGAGTGAATTAGAAATGATGCTTTTAATTTCATAATGCACATTCTTTCTGCACAGCTAAGATGAATTAAGAGTCAGTTATGAATTATATCAAATGAGGGTTTCAACATAGATTGCAACCTGATATTCCTGTTGTCCATAAATCTAATTGAATCATTCTGATTTGAGGCTTGATTGTATCTGATCACATCAAGTGTGTCAGCTGAGTGAATCAGCTGAAGTGTGAATGAAGATGGCCTTTTGACAGGCACTTCACACCCCAGCAGAGAACAATAAATACAACGTGAACTTTGTGTTAAGAAACAATGATATTTCTTTCTTTGGAAGGTTCAGGTTTCAATGTTGCTTAATGCTTTTTTTACGTTTTGCTTCTCTGGTAATCGGTTTCATCCGTTCAGCGCATACTGTGTTCGATTATCTTGTGAAATCAGAGACACCCCGCCACTACACCCAAAACACAGACGCAAATATGACTTGCTCACTGATCACTCCCTCAGGGTGCGACATACTAGATTTCATGCTAAAATACTGACCTGTGTCAAATGCGGACAACAGGATATGATGTCACGATGATGTTACGGTCAATGGCTTTCGTTTTATTAAATATTAATAAACACAACTGTTTTCAACATTGATAATTATAAGAAATGTTTCTTGAGCAGCAACAATTTTAAATTACCTTTTAAAATATATTCAAAATCAAATATGCACCCCTGTGAGCATAAGATACTAATTTTGGTATTGTAGATATACAAATTTGTAGGTCAGAGTTCTCCAAACTTGAACCAGTGTTATGCTTATAGGCTTTCAACAATAGAAAAAAAGCACTGAAATGTTGATATTATCAATTAAATAATAATAATATCATTTTTTAACAATGTGCTTTTCTAAAACTTAAAGCGCTACAAACAATAGCAAATAAAACAAATAAAATGCAGAAGTACAAATATAATACAATACAAAGAAACAGTGGCCTGGTTTCACAGACAGGGCTTAGATTAAGCCAGGATTAGGCCTTAGTTCAATTAGGACATTTAGGTGTTTTTTTTTAAGTAAACTTACTGGTGTGCATCTTGAGACAAAACAATGACTGACATATTTTAAGATATGTCAGTGCAAGTAGCTTTCAGTTTTTGCATTTTAGTCTGGGACTAGCTTAAACCTGGTCTGCGAAACCGGGGGAATAAATCATAAAATACTAATCATTGCAATACAACTAATCAACACAATCTATGTAAGCGATTTTAAAAAGATGAATTTTTAGCAACTTCTTGGCAAATGTGGGAGCATTTCTAACAGTAAGAGGAAGTGCATTCCATAACCTGGGTGCCGCAAACAGAGAAAGCTCTCTCCCCCATAGATTTTAATCTACAAGGAGGCTGCCTTTTCTGCAAATGACAGATTTTCTTTTCAAATTTATTAAATACATTTTCTTTTCATTACAAAAGAAAATATACAACAAACTGGAATATACACGGCTTTAATGTAAGTCCATAAATCCATAAGTGCTTTTTTGCTGGAAAACGATGGCATACAATGCAAAATATTATTTCTTGGTTTTCATACTACATTCAAGATTTTTTGCAAATTTGACCAAATTTGCTGTGTTGTTAGCTGACTATATAACATTATCTTGATGACAAATCAGCAACATTTGCAATAACAATGTAGAATATACCACAGAAAACCAGATATGTAAGATATAAAAAAAGGTGTACAAGATGAATAAATGTGAATTTGCCCAAAACACTCTCACTCGTTTGCACGAGTATGAATGGAAGTCAATGGACACAAAGTGTAGTGTGGCCACACCTTCACTCGTCGTTGAAATGTTTGTTGGTAAAAACCTAGTCAGGCTTTGAATTCTAGCGGTATCCCAAAAATTGTAAAAACTTGGAATTGTAAACATTCCAAAAACTTGGATATTTTCAGACACCCTCCAATCTCAATGAGTCTAAACAATTACAGCACAAAATATCTGCAGAATTTGTTCAAAAGCTGCAATCTGATAGTAGGACTGAGAAAGAATATAGTGTGCCATTACTCAGAGGTGAAATATTTGGTGGCTTTCAGTGGTTAGTTAAGCTCTTTTTTTCATGCCGCATGTCTCTTCAGAACTTCCCCAATGGCTGCCTGACCAGAAGCCACACCCCTCGTTGTCATGGCAACAGGGTTACCACCGATCACAAACTAGTGACACATATTCACAAGTTCCGCTCAGAGCCATGTGGCTCTGGTTCCGCTGGCCTCTGCTACATGACGATTGGTTGTTGAAAGTTTGATGAGTTACCATAGAGACCTTTGAAGAGACATCATATGATTACTAGCAAGCTTATCATCAAGCAAAATATGTCTGGGAGATGAGTGTGTACAAGGTTATTACAAGAATGAGTGTGGATTACATGCTTAGATGAACATTATATATATATATATATATATATATATATATAATGTTCATCTAAGCATGTAATCCATAACGTCATAAAACAACAGAAAGTACCCTGGAAAACAATGTGGAAATTTAATGGGTATGTATGTTAAAGTGTGCTTTTGTTTCACGTTATCATTGAGGGCGAAGTTACTTCAAAGATTCAAGCCATAAATCTCTCACCTTGAATGTACTCTGGTATGTCAGATATGACAGGAAGGTGTGAATGTAACACACAAACTGCTAAAAAATCATATGTATATAGTAAAAACACAAGAACATTTAATTGAGTGCAAACACTGAAATCATTTAGGTAATTTATTTTAATTTTTAATTGTTTTTTTTTTAATATTAATACTTACCATTTTGAATATGACTGATCATATGTTGATCATTTTCTTCATTCCTGACGCCATCCCAGCAAACCCAGCTGACATATATGTAATTTTTGCTACTTTTTTGTAATTTCATGACTTACTAATTGATAATGTAACTATTAAAATTACTAACTAACACAATGTCGTCAGTGCGATCTCCTATAGTTATAATTATGTACTATATTTGTAGTATTTTAGTCATTTCATTGGCAAAGTAACTGCAACATCATAGGTCCAAAATTTCATTACCATCAATTATACAATCTTTATAGGCTATATGCTCTGATAACCAGAGTTTGCTATTTAAAAGCATGTAATGTCAATCACAAAAATGTATAAAATGTGTCAATACTGTAAATGTAAATACTTTTGATAGTATTTGCCATGTCACAATTATTAACCGATATGTCACAAAGTTAGCCTACATTGTGGAAACCGTAACTTAGTTATGTTGCCATGACAAAACTTTGGTCATATTGTTTTTGCTGTATATATTTTAATATAATTATTTATTTCATATTTTTATTTTGCTTTTGTTTAGTTTTTTGTGTTTTTGCTGATAGATGAATTGAATTAATTTTGAGTCTGCATTCTTCATTTACTTCTGTTGAAAAATTGGGCAAATGAGGAAATAAAAACTATAGAATATCCGCCCAACTGATTACCAACACACAACTATTGATCAATGTTGAATTACTAACCAACAACAACACAAAGTGACGTTGTTTATACACACAGCTCTTACTAGCTTGCCTCCGTTGCACTCACCCCCTAAACCTCACTCCCATCCGGGTCACAGCACCAAATGTAACTGGCCCTACTCGACCCACTCCAAGCGGAATTTGAACCGGCATCTCCGGCATGGGAGGTGGACGCACTAACAAGGAAGCTAAAGACAGCAGTCTCTAGCATGCCTCTTGAGGCCAGGGGAGTGAGCTTTACATGCAAAGCTCTTACTAGCTTGCCTCTGTTACACCACGACTAAAGTTTGGGAATCATATTACGTAGCAGGTATTATGGTTAGCTGGGATGTCGATTTTTAAAATATTCCCATATTGGAGTGTTCATATAAGATGAAATGAAATTATAACAGCCTTATGTGTGCCATTTTAAATTTGTCGCTTGTTTGCTTTCGTCAATTTTGCTTTTCTTCTTGTGCACAGGTTCGCTAAGCTGAACAGCCAATCAGAGTGATCTATCACACCGACTCCCCGATGCCGATTCAACATGCTCAGTTGGCCAAAGAGCCGTCAACAGGATCTGACTAGTGCCGATGGTGCGGAACACACCGCAAAACTGAGCTGAAAGACACTCAACAACAGACTGACGCTGGACAACAGCCAGCTTGATGTATCACGGCCTTTAGTCGTCTGTAAAGTAATGATTTTAAAGTAAAATGCTAAATATGGTATTTTACTGTAGAAAAACAGCTAAAATCATTTACAGTGATTTTAGATTGAATTAAGGGAGAAATGCACCCGATGCATTCAAATTGACTGATCAGTAATCTGCATTCCAGGCCAGCATGGAGAGCAATGGATTGTGTTCAGGACCAGGTGTCAGGGAATACTCAGCAAGATCATTGAGAGATCTTCGAACCAACCCAATATGAAAACCTGGGTTGAAAGTAATTAAACAGCGTGGTATGCGTACTTCTGGAAGAGTCCTCTGGACATCATCTTCTATCATTGTTACTTCAATCACATATTCTGGCCACAATTTAATAAATGTCAATAATTAATTGACAATGTCAAGCTGAAAGACAGCATCAGGGATGTTGTCATCAAAAGGTTCATCTTGAGCCATCTGAACTAGACAGTAATCTGCTAAACTACAAACTGGTATTTTATCAGTAGTACTCGTGGAACACTGATATCCTTTCTCAAATACTGCTGTTATGAGCCTCTGAGGTGCATCAGCTCTCTCTCTCTCTCTCTCTCTCTATATATATATATATATGTAGAGAGAGAGAGAGAGAGAGAGAGAGAGAGGGAGAAAAAGAGAGAGAGAGAGAGAGCTGATGCACCCCAGAGACTCATGTACATAATATATATATATAGAGAGAGCTCAAGGAAGAAAGCACATGCAAATAGAAAAAACACCAGCAAATTAAGAAAACATCTTCATCAGTTTTACAACACGTGCTACAAAATACAGAAACGCCTTGCAAATACTCACAATGCACATATGATCAGGATCTGTGCTATTTGCAGGGCGTTTCTGTATTTGGTTGAGTTGTGATTATTTGCAGTGTGTTTCTGTATTTGGTTGAGTTGTGAGTATTTGCAGCTCGTTTCTGTATTTGCAGCATGTTTCTGTATTTGGTTGAGTTGTGAGTATTTACAGTGTATTTCTGTATTTGGTTGAGTTGTAAGTATTTGCAGTGTGTTTCTGTACTTGGTTGAGTTGTGAGTATTTGCAGTGTGTTTCTGTATTTGGTTGAGTTGTGAGTATTTGCAGCGCGTTTCTGTATTTGCAGTGTGTTTCTGTATTTGGTTGCATTGAGTATTTGCAGCACATTTCTGTATTTGGTTGACTTATGAGTATTTGCAGTGTGTTTCTGTATTTGGTTGCGTTGAGTATTTGCAGCACATTTCTGCATTTGGTTGACTTATGAGTATTTACAGTGTTTCTGTATTTGGTTGAGTTGTGAGTATTTGCAGTGTGTTTCTGTATTTGGTTGAGTTGTGAGTATTTGCAGTGTGTTTCTGTATTTGGTTGCGTTGTGAGTATTTGCAGCGTGTTTCTGTATTTGCAGTGTGTTTCTGTATTTGGTTGCATTGAGTATTTGCAGCACATTTCTGTATTTGGTTGACTTGTGAGTATTTACAGCGCGTTTCTGTATTTGGTTGAGTTGTGAGTATTTGCAGTGTGTTTCTGTATTTGGTTGCGTTGAGTATTTGCAGCACATTTCTGCATTTGGTTGACTTGTGAGTATTTACAGTGTGTTTCTGTATTTGGTTGAGTTCTAAGTATTTGCAGTGTGTTTCTGTATTTGGTTGAGTTGTGAGTATTTGCAGTGTGTTTCTGTATTTGGTTGCATTGAGTATTTGCAGCACATTTCTGCATTTGGTTGAGTTGTGAGTATTTGCAGCGCGTTTCTGTATTTGGTTGAGTTGTAAGTATTTACAGTGTGTTTCTGTATTTGGTTGAGTTGTGAGTATTTGCAGTGTGTTTCTGTATTTGGTTGAGTTGTAAGTATTTTCAGTATGTTTCTGTATTTGGTTGAGTTGTGAGTATTTGCAGCGCGTTTCTGTATTTGGTTGAGTTGTGAGTATTTGCAGTGTGTTTCTGTATTTGGTTGCGTTGTGAGTATTTGCAGCGCGTTTCTGTATTTGCAGTGTGTTTCTGTATTTGGTTGCATTGAGTATTTGCAGCACATTTCTGTATTTGGTTGACTTGTGAGTATTTACAGTGTGTTTCTGTATTTGGTTGAGTTGTAAGTATTTGCAGTGTGTTTCTGTATTTGGTTGAGTTGTGAGTATTTGCAGTGTGTTTCTGTATTTGGTTGAGTTGTGAGTATTTGCAGTGTGTTTCTGTATTTGGTTGAGTTGTGAGTATTTGCAGTGTGTTTCTGTATTTGGTTGCGTTGTGAGTATTTGCAGCGCGTTTCTGTATTTGCAGTGTGTTTCTGTATTTGGTTGCATTGAGTATTTGCAGCACATTTCTGTATTTGGTTGACTTGTGAGTATTTACAGCGCGTTTCTGTATTTGGTTGAGTTGTGAGTATTTGCAGTGTGTTTCTGTATTTGGTTGCGTTGAGTATTTGCAGCACATTTCTGCATTTGGTTGACTTGTGAGTATTTACAGTGTGTTTCTGTATTTGGTTGAGTTCTAAGTATTTGCAGTGTGTTTCTGTATTTGGTTGAGTTGTGAGTATTTGCAGTGTGTTTCTGTATTTGGTTGCATTGAGTATTTGCAGCACATTTCTGCATTTGGTTGACTTGTGAGTATTTACAGTGTGTTTCTGTATTTGGTTGAGTTGTAAGTATTTACAGTGTGTTTCTGTATTTGGTTGAGTTGTGAGTATTTGCAGCGCGTTTCTGTATTTGGTTGAGTTGTGAGTATTTGCAGTGTGTTTCTGTATTTGGTTGCGTTGTGAGTATTTGCAGCGCGTTTCTGTATTTGCAGTGTGTTTCTGTATTTGGTTGCATTGAGTATTTGCAGCACATTTCTGTATTTGGTTGACTTGTGAGTATTTACAGTGTGTTTCTGTATTTGGTTGAGTTGTAAGTATTTGCAGTGTGTTTCTGTATTTGGTTGAGTTGTGAGTATTTGCAGTGTGTTTCTGTATTTGGTTGAGTTGTGAGTATTTGCAGCGCTTTTCTGTATTTGGTTGAGTTGTGAGTATTTGCAGTGTGTTTCTGTATTTGGTTGCATTGAGTATTTGCAGCACATTTCTGCATTTGGTTGACTTGTGAGTATTTACAGTGTGTTTCTGTATTTGGTTGAGTTGTAAGTATTTGCAGTGTGTTTCTGTATTTGGTTGAGTTGTGAGTATTTGCAGCGCGTTTCTGTATTTGGTTGAGTTGTGAGTATTTGCAGTGTGTTTCTGTATTTGGTTGCATTGTGAGTATTTGCAGCGCGTTTCTGTATTTGCAGTGTGTTTCTGTATTTGGTTGCATTGAGTATTTGCAGCACATTTCTGTATTTGGTTGACTTGTGAGTATTTACAGTGTGTTTCTGTATTTGGTTGAGTTGTAAGTATTTGCAGTGTGTTTCTGTATTTGGTTGAGTTGTGAGTATTTTCAGTGTGTTTCTGTATTTGGTTGAGTTGTAAGTATTTGCAGTGTGTTTCTGTATTTGGTTGAGTTGTCAGTATTTTCAGTATGTTTCTGTATTTGGTTGAGTTGTGAGTATTTGCAGCGCGTTTCTGTATTTGGTTGAGTTGTGAGTATTTTCAGTGTGTTTCTGTATTTGGTTGAGTTGTAAGTATTTGCAGTGTGTTTCTGTATTTGGTTGAGTTGTCAGTATTTTCAGTGTGTTTCTGTATTTGGTTGAGTTGTGAGTATTTGCAGTGTGTTTCTGTATTTGGTTGAGTTGTAAGTATTTTCAGTGTGTTTCTGTATTTGGTAGAGTGTTGAGTATTTGGAGCGCGTTTCTGTATTTGGTTGAGTTGTGAGTATTTGCAGCACATGTGTTGTCAAACTGATGAAGATGTTTTCTTAATTTGCTGGAGTTTTTTCTATTTGCATGTGTTTTCTTCAGTTACAGTGCGTTGTGCTCTCTCGGCCAACGTAAATTTTCCCTTTAAGTAGCTTCAATGTAGATACTTAAGTTACTTTTAGTAACACTTTATTTTAATGGTCCCTTTTGAACATCCTGTTGACTATAAGTAAGTTTGCAACTACATGTTAACTAACTCTCATTAGAGTATTAGTAGACTGTCTGCTTAATATATGCTAACTTTTTATTGTGATGGTCCTCCAATAGACTAACTATAAGTAACTTTGCAACTACATGTCAACTTATTCTAACCCAAACCCTACCAGTCTACTAATACTGGTAGAGTTAATAGAGTTAGTAGACATGTAGGATGCAACGTTACTTAGGGCTGCACAATTAATCTAATTTCTAATCGTGATTACAATTACGGATGCCACAATTATGTAATCGCTCAAAGACGCAATTAAAAAAAAAAAAAAAAGTCCACGTGTGTTTTTTTCTTCTTTCTACAGGTTAAGGGTTTTATCAATTTTTTTTTAATTTTAGTTTTAGTATAACATTATAATGCCATGCATATTTTTACTTTTTTTTTTATTTAAAAAAGAAATCAAACCAATGTATAGTTGACATTTGAGGCTTAATGAAAAGCAATGAAAGTTTTTCAGGAAGAATGATTTCAGTTTTTGTTTTCATATAAAAAATATAGCATGCAGTTGCTTCAAACAATGGAATAAAGCTATTCAAAAAAATTATTATTCGTAATTATTCGTATTCGTAAATTGTGATAATCGTAATTAATAATCGCAATTACAATTTCAAGGGAACAATAATAATCGTGCAGTCCTAACGTTACTTATAGTCAACAGAATGTGTTAAAGGGACCATCGAAATAAAGTGAAACCCTACTGTTTAGCTATTTGTTGCTAGTAACTTGTAATGTACTACTTTTTCAAAATATTTTGTTACTTTAATTATGAGTAGTCTGTAGCTTGGCAGCCACACTGGAACTTTGATACATTAATTAATACATGTTTATACAAGGCCTTTTGTATGTAGTGCGTGGTTGTTGGGTGGAGATTTCTCACTCCTGACAATAGCAATCATTATATCCTTCCTCTCTAACATATGGAACAAATATGATGGCAAACGCAGCCTCTCTCTGGTTAGGACCTGGATATTTTTGGATTTCCTGGGAAATCCATGGAAGAATTTTGACCGTTGCCATATTATTGGAAACTACGTGTTTATGATTCAGAGTTTCTACAACTCAAAGCTATTTCTGCAGCCCAGACCCTGTTTATGTGGGTGTGTCTAGAAAGAATGAGGAGAAAAAAGTCTTGCAGAGTTGGAAGAGAGGAAAATCAATGTCTGTGGTGACATTGTTCAAATAGTCTTCCTCATAACTTCAAATAGCAAACTACCATACTACTTTTACCATTTCTGCAGCACAGTCTTCTGTATGCATAGAATACTTATTACATGTGTAGCATGTAACACAGCACACTGTACAGAATACTGTATCCCACAACGCAATGTGACAAATAAATTTAATCAGCTACAACTTTTATCTACATTGTCCTTGACTCATTATTTGATCAGATTGCAAAAAATTAAGACATTTTTTATACAAAATTGGATTAAAATTTTACTTAATAATGAAACAACAATAAATGATTGGACATAATGATAATAATAATAATACAAATAGGTAACTTAATGAGGTAATGTGACAAAAGCATACCATACATTCTTTGTAAATGTTTATTTTTCCATAAGGTGCTGATTCAATGCTATTTTTTTTAAAGCTGTGTATAGTGTATGCAGTAAACTAAAAAGAAAGTTGTCAAACCTTCCCAAAGCACACAGTTGGACTTCTCCTGTCATTATGATATGAATGAGGAACAATTCATCCCAGCACATCTCTCTGTCTCCTCCCTATTCACACAACTCACCTGACACCTTCTGTAAATGAATCACCTGCTACTACCAGTCAGGAATCTCTCACAAACATCTAACAAGTGTATCCTACCTGGCAAGATGTCATTTAACAGTGTATCTACGTATCATAAGTTTTCTGTTTCATAATTACATACACACCCTGTTCTAACAGTTAAGGAACACTTATCCTTTTACACTTTGATTAAGATCAATTTGATGTAGTTTGCTGTTGTTGAGAATGCCTGTTAGGTTATTTTGTTGGGGTTTCCCTCAACCATTTTGATTCAAATCAGTGAACACACACACATCTCTCTGGTCGCCTGTCAAACCTGTTTTGCTGTAAAGCAGTGGGTGAGCGTGAAACAGCGTGTGTCCACCTCTTTTTGCAAGCCGCACCCTCCTGGTAATCAAATTAATATGCATCTGCATATCAGCCAGGCAAGTCACAGGTCACACCACACCTTCTAGAGAGTCTTCTTATTAAATCAGTCCATTTAGTCACACCTGCTGGACCTGAACCCTGACCCTGCTGCTCAACAAGTGATCTTAGATTGTGAGTATCAGACTCATGCATTTCCACATAATGGGGCCAGAGCCGAAAGAATGTGGGTGGGATTGTTTCACCACATTAACATCATATGACATCATGATCCACAGTGATTTGAGCCGTACCAAAGAGATGACCTCAGCACTCATCCCCCCATTAAATATTTGTTTTCCTGCTGGTTTACAGTCAAATTAAAGGAGATTTAAATACTTTTTTTTTTTTATGTTAAAGTGCCCCTACACTGTCAGAAAAAAAGGTACAGCGCTGTCACTGGACCCTAAGTACAAACGCGAAAATGTACTAATATGTACCTTTAAAGTACTAATATGTACCATTTAGGGGTAAGTAAGGTACAAACTGTACCTTTTCACTTTTGTACCTGCACTGTACCTTTTTTTCTGAGAGTGTATTATGCTTTTTTGGATATACCTTTCATGTAGTGTGTAATATAGCTGTTTGTGAATGTAAAAGTTTCAACAATCAAAGTGCACGACAAATGGAGTTATTGTCCCCCAAAAGAAAGAACCGATTCTGAACTGCCTGAAACGAGTCATCAGTAATTCCAGTCTCACTTCCTGCTTAAACCAATGGTTTGTAACAAATCTGCATAATGCAAGCCTATGGTCTTCATTGGCTGCCCATGAACAGAATCTACTTTGACCCTCAAACCAGAGTCCTGCACACGGGCGGGTACCCGACGGGTGAACTGCTAAATTTGATGTAACGGGTGGAATAATATTTACGTTGTCATTTGCGGTGCGGGTGCAGGTCGGGAATCAATAGGCACAGGCGGACTGCAGGTCCAATCGCCAAGAGACTATTTCAACTCAATTCAGTACCCACGGATAGGCAGCTGCTTTCAATTGGTCCCATGCTTATTTGTGTTCACTCTCTGCAGTCTGATGACGGTCAAATGTTTCTAATTACAACATGGTTTGCAGCGTTGAACACAGCAGCGTTTGCGCACTGCAAACAATTTGAATAAAAGTTGTATTTTTCATGTTGCTGAGAGGAACAACGTCCATGTATACACTGCAGAGTTTCAGGAGAGACAACCACATTTCAATGCAGAGTGAATCCAATAAAATATCCCTGATATAATATAGGCTCATTTGGCTATATGTTCTTTTAAAGCAACACTATGTTACTTTTCTGTGCTCAAAATTTACAAAATTTATATAATGAGTTAGTACATCATGAATCCATTTTCCAAACCGTGTTTTTGTCTTATCCTGAATCACTACAGTACACTTATAATAAGTGTTTATATTCTGACTATTTTATTCAGGTTCAGGTTGGCACCGCTGCGGAGTAGCACAGTACCTGCATGACTCGCATAGCTCTGGCTACAATGTTCTTCCGCAAGACGCAAGCAGTTCTGTTTGTTAACCGCTAGAGCGCCAAAAGTTACCTAGTGTTGCTTTAATTTATGGAGACCTCTAAGCATCAGTAAATAGCCTATTTAAGCACATTTGTTCAAAATAGCCTGTATGGGCAGATTGTGCACATATAAGCAAACGTTTTGTATTGTTTACACAACAGATGCACGCTCTCATATTTTTTCTGTTAATTACCACCATGTTGGGCTGCGTGTATGTTTTTCTTAAATGTATCAACTCAGAATGCCATGTTGGTTTGATTGCTTGTGTTACATGAGAAAATAAATAATTTTTGTCTACCTGATGTAGATTTAAGGTGGGTGGGGTTCGGGTCAGACACAGAATTAAATTAGTGCAGTTGCTGGATAATGGGTCAGGTGTTCTGTTAAGTACTGCGAGTGCAGCGCGGGTGCGGGTTTACCTAACAGGACCCGTGCAGGACTCTGCCTCAAACACTGTAGTTGTAGCTGAGGCCTAGAAGAGTTTGGTTCGTGTTGTCGACATGTCGAGAAGACGCTGTTTTCTGCGCTGTGAAAGCAAATCCACTTTGCATGAGCTTCCAAAGGATGAGGAATCTGCCTTGAATTGATATGGCAAAACTGATGTCATTGTTACTATTCATATCACTGTGTATCAAGCACTGAGGAAGCTGTAACAGCTGAAATTCAGATGTGGTAATGGTCGTTTCATTTCTGTCACATGCTGTAAGCGGTAGACCAATCACAACAGACTGGGCCATGTGACCAATCAGAGCAGAGTAGACCAATCACAACAGACTGGGCAATCTGACCAAGCAGAGCAGAGTAGACCAATCACAACAGACTGAACCATCTGACCAATCAGAGCAGAATAGACCAATCACAACAGACTGGGCCTTCTGACCAATCAGAGCAGAGAAGACCAATCACAACTGACTGGGCCATCTGACCAATCAGAGCAGAGTAGGCTCTTGGAAAGGAGGTGTTTAGAGGGACCGAATCTTTGATCGAACCGTTTCAGACACTGTGAGAAAAGAGGTGATGCAGCAATGTGTATTATGAGAAAATGAATGTGTTTTTTGACCTTGGATGCATATAAACCTATTGTAGGAGACCTTTAAAACAAAATTAGGAACCTTTAAAATAGCATAAAAAAGGCACTTTAAAAGGCAGTTAAATATTTAGATGTCTTCCCAATTATATTATTAATAATTGTTTGAAAAATTACTTAGGAGAGGTGCTCAAAAATCATGAGCAATCAGGCTATGCCTGAATATATACAGGCACACATCAGCAGATTTACACAATGGACTTACTGGAAAACTCATCATTAATGTTCAATAAATCCCACACTCTTTGTGTGTTTGTTTATTAAGTTAACAAAAAAGCTACCAAAAAAGAGTTAGTATTCTGAGTCATTTTCCTGTATCATGGACTTCTAGAGATTTCCCCCAAAATATCAGACCAGAAGATGCAAGCAAACCAAACACAACCAGAACAAAAACACAAAACAAAACAAGAAACATCCACAGATTCCATCTGGGCCTGAATTTTGTCTTGAGTACACTTTCATGTTGATTTCCAATTGATTTTAACCTAAATATCACTCACTTTTTGAGATAAAACTGTTCAAACAGCAGACCAATTCAGTCCTACTATCATGGAGAACAAGAGATACCTGTGGAACTTCAAGACCATGTAAGTGGGAAGAAACAAAGCTGGAGAAAGTTATAAAAAAAGCTGGCAAAGTTCTGAACTTTCCGAGCGCTGTGACGTCCTGTGTAACAAAATGGAAAATACATAGTCAACTCAGACCAGGCCATCCTGCTAAATAAGCAACTGTACAAGAAGGGCTTAAAATGTAAGAAAAGTGATCCGGAGGCCAGAAATGAGAGAAACTGTCCAGACATCAATACTTTTAACACTTCACAGATCTGGCCTGTTTGGGAGAGTGGCTGTAGGGTCCAACATTAAGTCACGTCTGTGTACAGTCATACATGTGCTGAATTTATTATGATGTTGAAGGGAGAAACATTTTGAAGTTTAACAGACACAAATTGCAAACAGCAAGGGGATAAATACTTTCTAAAGGCATTGTAACTTTAGTGTGTTATCCATAAATACAGATATCCGCTTGTTTTGTTCATATAATTTATCGCAGCTGCAGACATCAAACTATGACTGTTACAAAAGGAACATATTAAATAATTTTATGTATTCCAGTCTTTGTGAATTTGCACTTTGAAGCCCAACAATTGTTTAAAACAAAGTCAAAATTTCCAGCAGCATTGTGAGAGGTTTCCTGTTTTTACTCCCTTGCCAAACTGGCTACAAGGAGAATGCACAAATGAACTTTGGTGACACCAGTATGGCTTTATTTCATGATATTTTATAATTATTCTAATAATGTAATGAGTAATTCAAACAAATTCTCAAATTCTTCACAATACAAAGAGTACCTGCTTCTCCACACTTGTCTGAGCCCTATGCGACATACATAAAAAATGTAATATAATTAGCTTTTTTTAGATTGGACTGATCAGATACAATTGTTTGCAAGTGGAGTGCAATTGAAAACAATTACAATTGCCATGAATCTAATAATCCTCTAGTGGTAATGAATCTAATAATCCTCTAGTGGATGACAGTTTAAACATTTAAGGATTAAATTTAAGACTTAAATATGCCTAGGTAGTACTAAATATATGATTCAGGTTTAGAAAAAGAGCATCTTTTTGTGTTATTTTAGACTTTTACTAAGCAATTTAGTAAGTAGTCAGTTATTAGATGCTTACTAAGGTTATGTTCACACCACAGATGAATGTGGCCAAATTAGATTTTTACCCTCACATGCAATACAGATCATATTGTGACAGATTTTGGATGAAAGTGTGAATAGTAGTGCTGTCAATCGATTAAAAAAATTAACTAGATTAATCATATTTTTTCTGTGATTAATCATTATTAATCGCAATTAAAAACAGTGGGGAGATCAAGTATTTGATACACTGCCAATTTTGCAGGTTTGCCCACTTACAAAGCATGTAGAGGTCTGTAATTTTTATCATAGGTACACTTCAACTGTGAGAGACGGAATCTAAAACAAAAATCCAGAAAATCACATTGTATGATTTTTAAATAATTAATTTGCATTTTATTGCATGACATAAGTATTTGATCACCTACCAACCAGTAAGAATTCCGGCTCTCACAGACCTGTTAGTTTTTCTTTAAGAAGCCCTCCTGTTCTCCACTCATTACCTGTATTAACTGCACCTGTTTGAACTCGTTACCTCTATAAAAGACACCTGTCCACACACTCAATCAAACAGACTCCAACCTCTCCACAATGGCCAAGACCAGAGAGCTGTGTAAGGACATCAGGGATAAAATTGTAGACCTGCACAAGGCTGGGATGGGCTACAGGACAATAGGCAAGCAGCTTGGTGAGACAACTGTTGGCGCAATTATTAGAAAATGGAAGAAGTTCAAGATGACAGTCAATCTCCCTCGGTCTGGGGCACCATCCAAGATCAGCCCAGAACTACACGGCAGGACCTGGTCAATGACCTGAAGAGAGCTGGGACCACAGTCTCAAAGAAAACCATTAGTAACACACTACGCCTTCATGGATTAAAATCCTGCAGCGCACGCAAGGTCCCCCTGCTCAAGCCAGCGCATGTCCAGGCCCGTCTGAAGTTTGCCAATGACCATCTGGATGATCCAAATGAGGTATGGGAGAAGGTCATGTGGTCTGATGAGACAAAAATAGAGCTTTTTGGTCTAAACTCCACTCGCCGTGTTTGGAGGAAGAAGAAGGATGAGTACAACCCCAAGAACACCATCCCAACCATGAAGCATGGAGGTGGAAACATCATTCTTTGGAGATGCTTTTCTGCAAAGGGGACAGGACGACTGCACCGTATTGAGGGGAGGATGGATGGGGCCATGAATCACGAGATCTTGGCCAACAACCTCCTGATCCTGATCAATTGCTCCTGTCTGCCTCCTGTTTGTCCTGCTGACTGCTGTGCTCGCGTGTGCTCTGCTTGCTTTTGAATCTGTATTTGATATCATTCCCTGTTGTTTAAACTGCTAAATATAATTTACCCATCAGCATATATTGTCTAATATTGCCTACCACATTAAATCTGACACCGCTAGCTTTTAATCTAAATCACTATCACGTGTTAGCATTTCGTTAGCCTGTTAGCTTGCCATCTCTGCACTCGGGTCTCTTGTTTTCTGAGTTCATTAAACAACTGTGGTGAGTTGGATTAGTAAATAGACTCCATCAAACAACTGTGTTAAGTTGGATTAATCAACAAATACGGTAAGCCATGTCTTCTTCTCCTGTCATTGTCACTTGCACTGCATGTTTCATGTTTAGTATATCTTTCTCCGTTGGCGAACAGGGCTTCACATGTGATAAATGTAAGGAGATAGTCAGGCTGACGGAAAAGATTTCAGAATTAGAGACACGCATCCAGACTTTATTTGAGAGTAGTGAGAATGTAACAGCTTTAGACACTGCTTTGGATGCGAATAGCTTAGTGAACTCTGTACATTGTTCGGTTCCGGCTGTAGAGCCCGTGCAGCAGGGCAACTGGGTGACGGTGAGACGGCATAGTCGCGGATCAAAAAAACCACTCTTCCGTTCCGATTAGAACATCAAACAGGTTCTCCCCACTCAGTGATGCACCCACTGAGAATCCTGTTGAAAGTGCCCTAGTTATTGGCGATTCTATTTCACGGAACGTGAAAATAGAGACACCAGCCACCATAGTCACATGTTTACCGGGAGCCAGAGCGCCTGACATCAAAGCAAATTTAAAAGTGCTGGCTAATGCTAATCGTAAATTCTCTAAGATTATTATTCACGTCGGCACAAATGATGTTCGACTTCGCCAGTCGGAGATCACCAAAATTAACATTAAAGAAGTGTGTAAACTCGCAAGTACGATGGCAGATGACGTTTTTTGCTCTGGTCCCCTCCCCGTTAAAAGGAGTGATGAGATACTTAGCAGACTATCATCACTCAATGGCTGGTTGTCTAAGTGGTGTCCGCAAAATAACATAGGGTTCATAGACAATTGGAAAAGCTTTTGGGGCAGACCTGACCTGTTGAAAAAAGATGGTATTCATCCTTCCTGGAATGGTGCCGCTCTTCTCTCTAGTAATTTGGCACATAGTCTTTGAGCTAAACATTGACTAACTGGGGCCCAGGTCAGGAAGCAGACGGACTGGCTTACCCGACCGCCTGCTAGCTGTCTCACGTCACAGAAGTCAGATAAATCCCAGCACATAGAGACTCTTTCACCTAGATATTATCACATAGAGACTGTGTCTGTTCCACGAATTAGTAAATACAAAAAACCATCAAAACCATTCAACGGTAAAAATTTAATTGATGTCCAACAAATAAACAACAGATATAATACAGATGATCAAATGATAAAGCTCGGGCTGCTGAATATTCGATCCCTTTCCTCAAAAGCGCTTATTGTTAATGATATGATTACAGATCATAACCTAGATGTGCTGTGTTTGACAGAAACCTGGCTAAAACCTGACGATTACATTACTTTAAATGAGTCCACCCCCCAAGATTATTGTAATAAACACAAGCCGCATCTGAAAGGTAAAGGGGGAGGTGTTGCTGTAATTTATAATAATATCTTCGGTATTACTCAGAAGTCTAGTTTCAAATATAATTCCTTTGAAGTTTTGGTGCTTTATGTAACGTTATGTAGTGAAATGAATAAATCCTGTTTGACATTTGTGCTGGCTACTGTATACAAGCCACCAGGGCACCATACAGACTTTACCAGAGAATTTGCTGATTTTCTATCAGAGTTAGTACTGGCTGCAGATAAAGTCCTAATTGTTGGTGATTTTAATATCCATGTAGACAATGAAAAAGACGCATTGGGATTGGCATTTAGAGACATTCTAAACTCTATTGGAGTAAGGCAACACATGTCAGGACCCACTCATCGCCGTAATCATACGTTAGACCTAATACTGTCACATGGAATAAATGTTGATACCATTGAAATTCTGCAGCAGAGCGATGACATCTCAGATCATTACCTAGTATCATGTACACTTAATTTAGCAAAGGCTGCAAAGCCGTCCCCTCGCTTCAAATATGGCAGGACTATCACTGCTGTGACTAAAGATTTCTTTGTAAATAATCTTCCTCATCAGTTTCATCTCCTCAGCATCCCAGATAGCCTAGAGGAACTCGATGTTGCAACTTTTAAGTTGGCTATTATTAAACCACTTATTAAAAAACTGCAACTTGATCCTACAAAATTAGTCAATTACAGGCCAATCTCAAATCTACCCTTTCTGTCAAAAATACTAGAAAAGGCAGTGTCCTCACAATTATGCTCCTTTTTAGAAAGAAATGGTATCTGTGAGGATTTCAAGTCAGGATTTAGACCGTATCATAGTACTGAGACTGCTCTCATTAGAGTTACAAATGATTTACTCTTATCATCCGATCGTGGTTGTATCTCTCTGTTAGTGTTACTCGATCTTAGCACTGCATTCGATACTATCGACCACAACATTCTTTTGAATAGACTCGAAAATTATGTTGGCATTAGTGGAATTTCATTGGCATGGTTTAAATCATACTTATCTGACCGTTATCAGTTTGTAGCAATAAATGAAGAGATGTCACACCGAACACAAGTTCAGTATGGAGTACCGCAGGGCTCAGTGCTAGGACCATTGCTTTTCACCCTGTACATGCTACCACTGGGAGATATTATTAGGAAGCATGGCGTTAATTTTCATTGTTATGCTGACGATACTCAGCTCTATATTTCTTCACACCCTGATGAAACTTACCAATTCACAAGATTAACAGAATGCATAGCTGATATAAAAAATTGGATGACTAGTAATTTCCTGCAACTTAATTCAGAAAAAAACTGAATTTTTAATCATTGGACAAAAAAAACTCCACAAGTAGTAACCTAGAATACTGTCTAACACTCGATGGCTGCTCTGTCAAGTCCTCGTCGTCAGTTAGGAACCTGGGTGTGCTCTTTGATACCAATCTCTCATTTGAAAGCCACGTTTCTAGCATCTGTAAAACTGCATTCTACCATCTTAAAAATATATCTAAATTACGGCACATGCTTTCAATGCAAAATGCTGAACAGTTAGTTCATGCGTTCATGACCTCAAGGCTAGATTATTGTAATGCTCTACTGGGTGGTTGCCCTGCTCGCTTAATAAATAAACTGCAGCTTGTCCAAAACGCAGCAGCTAGAGTTCTTACTAGAACCAGGAAGTATGACCATATTAGCCCGGTTCTGGCAACACTGCATTGGCTCCCTATTAAACATCGTATACATTTTAAAATCTTGCTGATTACTTACAAAGCACTAAATGGTTTAGCTCCCCAGTACTTGAGCGAGCTCTTAACGCATTATACTTCATCACGTCTATTGCGGTCTCAAAATTCTGGCCAGTTGATAATACCTAGAATATCAAAATCAACTGCAGGCGGTCGATCCTTTTCCTATTTAGCACCTAAACTCTGGAACAGTCTTCCAACAGCATTGTTCAGGAAGCAGACACACTCTGTCAGTTTAAATCTAGACTAAAAACACATCTCTTTACTACTGGCATACACATAAAACATTTTTAATTTCTATTATTCAAATCAGTTAAATGATTGTTTTAGGCTGCATTAACTAGGTCAGCCGGAGCCGGGAACACTTCCAATAACACCTGATGTACTCATTACATCATAAGAAGAATGGCATCTACGCTAATGTTAGTCTCTCTGTTTATTCCGAGGTTTACTGCAGTCGGCCGGATCTGGGCCGTATCCAGACCAGATGGTGGCCCTTAGCCTGGACATGATGACCATATCCCTGAAGTGTCTGTAGAGACCGTGTCAATTAAACTCACCCCTGTAAATGCCACATCGACACGACATCCTCATTAAACCCGTCCCCGGCGTGACGACTCCAATCTTTCGAATAATCCTACGAATATCTATTGATCTAATATGACTTCTGACTTGTAATGTGCCAAAATCATAATCATACACTATTTGTTCGTCGGCCAAGCTGGCACCCCAACTGAGCCTGGTTTCTCCCAAGGTTTTTTTTTCTCCATTCTGGCCCTGAAGGAGTTTTGGTTCCTTGCCACCATCGCCTTTTGGCTTGCTCAGTTGGGGACACTTAAATTTCAACTATATTACTGATCTGCCCGCATTGACACTATATGATAATTGAAATGAGCTGGATGACATCACCGTTTTCACCAGAGCGGCTGTACAGCCGAATCAAATTCCGTTGCATTATTTTCCTGTTACCACTGTGAAGCTGCTTTGAAACAATTGCCATTGTAAAAAGCGCTATATAAATAAAGGTGATTTGATTTGATTTGATTCCCTCAGTAAGAGCATTGAAGATGGGTCGTGGCTAGGTCTTCCAGCATGACAACGACCCGAAACACACAGCCAGGGCAACTAAGGAGTGGCTCCGTAAGAAGCATCTCAAGGTCCTGGAGTGGCCTAGCCAGTCTCCAGACCTGAACCCAATAGAAAATCTTTGGAGGGAGCTGAAAGTCTGTATTGCCCAGCGACAGCCCCGAAACCTGAAGTATCTGGAGAAGGTCTGTATGGAGTGGGCCAAAATCCCTGCTGCAGTGTGTGCAAACCTGGTCAAGAACTACAGGAAACGTATGATCTCTGTAACTGAAAACAAAGGTTTCTGTACCAAATATTAAGTTTTGCTTTTCTGATGTATCAAATACTTATGTCATGCAATAAAATGTGAATTAATTACTTAAAAATCATACAATGTGATTTTCTGGATTTTTGTTTTAGATTCCGTCTCTCACAGTTGAAGTGTACCTATGATAAAAATTACAGACCTCTACATGCTTTGTAAGTGGGCAAACCTGCAAAATCGGCAGTGTATCAAATACTTGTTCTCCCCACTGTACGTTTTTATACATTTTTAATATATTTTATAATATATTCTTTTGACAGTTAATCTCCAAATTAATGTAGAAAAAACATAAAGATAGTATATTTTAAATATTTGTTTAATGGCATTAAATAGCTGGCTTTTTATAAATGAAGGCCAGTATCACTGATACTGATACTAATACTGATACTAATACTGGTACTAATGTCTCTAGGAAATAGATTTTCCCCCCAATTTTAAACATTAATTATAGCTATTCAACATTACAGTGTAATTGAAAGATATAATTTTTTTAAACTGGAAAATTAATCGCATGCGTTAGCGCGTTAACGTTGACAGCACTAGTGAATAGCAAAAAAAAATCCCCTGTGGTGAAAAATATGCTTTTAATATGCTTTAAGACAAACCATGTGCAAATTCATAAGTCAACACCACTGCTGAGTATTTTCTCCTAAAAACTCCAGTGAACCAAAGACCTGGTGTTTCTGACGTCACAAACTACCTTGTAACCTATCACGTCAACGTGCGGGCGGGCTTTAGCATATCATTAACTATGACCACTCTGAAGCAGGAGAGTCTCAAGAGAAGCCATACCTGTATTTTTTTTCTGTTGATCGTGTACATTTAGCAATATAGCAGGTAAATTATGTATGTATATTACTATGTTATGATGAACTATAGAGCGATACATAAAACGCATTACCATTCTGATACACCGACTTGCAGACGAGCCTGTATAATTCGCTCTTCCTCTTCAGTGTCTGGTTCAAATATATATGGCTGAATTAAACCAGTATTTCCACTTGCCATTGTGCAGTGTTTACTACAGTAAAGTGGACTAAATGGATCAGGTATTCTAAGCTAAGTGGAGACAGGGCTAATTTGCATATTCATGGAGCTGCGTATACTAAATGAAGCAAGGGTGTAGAGTTACATTCAAGCTGTTTTAAGGCATAAAGAATGTCATTTTGATCAAAGATGAGTTTTAATGGGCTACAGGGTGACTGTAAGTTTAAATTGACAGATATACTCAGTCAACTGATTTATAACATTTGCTAATATGCTGCTGAGATGAGCACAGACATCCAGCTTGTAAAAGGCTTATTGAAATCTTTGCATGGCCAACTGTGAGCGAGTGTTGTTCTGCAGCCATGTTTTACTTACACATTCATTCTGAAACACTGTAATATGATCTTGTTACTAGTAGGCGGAGAGTGTTTGTTGCTGTGCCAGGTCTGAAAGCACACATCCGTATCAGTGTGAGGTTTGTATACACAACTAACTAGACAAAAGGTCACGGTTTGTGTATCTGTGTGAGTGTAAAATCGTCTGTCTCTGTGTTGACACAGTTTTAATGTTCTAGTGTTGAATGAGTTGTAGCAGAACTGCTTGTCTGGTTGGACGCTGACTGATATGAATAGAAAAGCAGTTTGCCAGGCTCAGTGTGTTATCTGTCGTAAAAGCCATTACTGAAACATCTGAAGTATTTAAAGCTCACCTTTAAAGAGAAATACAAACAAGGGATTCTAACACTTGCTGTTCCCTCTCATTGTCTCTGCGGCTCCAGTGTCATCTTACAATGATTATGCACTTGATTAACAGCAGCCACATTTCCTTAGGCTATGTAGAGTTAACAAATACATCACTGATCTGTCATTTAGTATAACTGTGCACATGGCAATAACAAAAGAATGCTCTGGGTCATTTCTCACGGAATCATCAGATAGCAAACACCTCGGAGAGACAGTTGGAGGATTTTATGGGTTATCTGGGTTAGGTTAGTAGCTTGTGGTCGGAGATTGAGTCGGTCTTTATCGAAGTTGGCATGCATGTGGTTTCAGCACAGCCTAGCACATTCATATCTGCTGGTCTTGCTTCAATTAAATGTTCTCTTTGGGGAATGTAATCCTTGCAGCAAATGCAAAACACAGTTGCTTTCTTCTTTATGAACAAGGTCTAGAGCTGAGTCAACAAAATCAAACTCGTCCTGCACCTTTTGTGCTATGAACATGAATGAAATCTCAAATCAGGTTATTTAGGAGAAGTGTCCCATCACTTTTAAATGAACCAATAAGCCATGCAATAAACCACTCCATAGCAATGTGCAGACTCTCAGAACAAACACACTGGTAACCACAGACAACACTCTAGTTCTGCATGGGTAAGCACCACTCATCTTTTCTTCATTAAATGTAAAAATAGTTTCTTACAGGTCCAGTTTGACACTTACAATGTGTGTCTCCTTGAATGTAAACTGCGGTAGCATCAAAATGAACCAAAACTTTTCAGTGGTCTGCGTGAGTCACTGGCTCTGATTATAGTGGACAAAAACAAGCCTTTTGTCTTGGATTCGAAGGGAAATGACAGATTTGGATGCAGCATTATTGGTAACCACCAGATGTTGGAACGTGTTCCCCTTTTTTTGGCGTTTCCTTTTGGTAACCATGGTGTCCGTTTCGCTGGCATGAGTCATCTGTCTGTCTTATCATGAGGGGAATTGAGTAGGGTGTGGGCTATTTGTGAAAGTTGTACTTTTTTTGTGGCCACAGACTCTCTTTTTACACAAGTGGAAAGATTGGTCCAGATCCAGCTTTACAGAACTCAGGATGTTCAGAGGAAAACTCTGCTCCCTTTCCCCTGTTTTCTTGTGTCAATATTTTCCTCCTGTTTTGGACGTTGCCAACGACTTTTTTTATTTTTTCATCTCCCCCTCTGCAGTAGCTGTCCGGTAACAGCCAATGTCTTTGTGAGCAGGTCTACGAGAGGGCAGCGCATGATTGGTCAGTTCGGGAAGCGTGTGAAACAGCAGCAGGTATGATGGAATAGGATTGGAATGCTCTGCAGTGGCTGGACAGAGCAAAAGAGTGGAGGAGTGGAGAAGGAGAAAGGGAGGGTGTGGTTGGAAAGCAATGGGTGAGTCTAGAAGAAAATGAAGGGATTTTATAGGAGCCATGGGTGCTGTAAAATACATGGCACACCTCGCATAAGTACAACTACATCTATCACTTTAGGAAAGGCTTTTGGCTTTGATTTCTCCACAGGAACTGCAGTCTGAAAATGAATGATGTGGTTTTGCCAGTTCTGTTTTAGGACCCAGATTTTACACCATACATTGAGTGGGGTTCAAACACCCGTATTTGAAGGGATAGTCCACCCAAAAATGAAATTCTGGCACCATTTACTTCTCCTCATGTCGTTTCAAACCCAAACCCATCATGGTTTACACAACAATATTAAGCAGCACAACTTTTTCAACATTGATATTAATAAGAAATGTTTATTGAGTACCAAATCAGCATACTGCACTATGCATTTTGTATATAATTATAATTATACACCTCATAAATGCATTTTAATCATGACAACTCTCTGAATAGTTTTAGCATGTTATTGAATATAGCAATGTTAATGTATTTGGTCTTGACAGACTAGATTTGCTACTGCCACTGCTGCTGCTATAGATTATTGCTGCTGCAGAGCAAGTATGTACTTGCTACTGCTAACAAGTACATAGACACGCTGCTGTGAGCATGTAAGATATGCTGCTGGCGCTGCATAAATAAACATACATTAATCCCATAGCAGATCTAGGCAGGTGGAGCTGGGGAGGTGGAGGGTTTCAGAGGAACTCTGATAGTGCGCTGCAGTACAGGGTTGCCAGGTTTTCACAACAAAACCCACCCAATCACGTTTTGGGGGGGTCCCCTGTTAAAAATCGCGTTCCGGGAGGTAAAATCTGCGTTTTTTTGGCAGGGTTCATTTTTGGGGTCGCTTCAACCCGCGGACATAAAAAACAGCCCGCGGCAGCAGTGTTAAAGTAAACCGCAGACTTGGCAACACTGTTGCAGGACTAGTTTACAGCAAACAAAGAACCAGACTATTTAAATGTTGAGCAAGCAATCTCATTGGCTGCTGGATCCGCAGAGGCCAATCAGCTTGTGCCATGTAGTAATGATGTGATCGCTTGCAGATGTAAAGACCAGTCCAAACATGAAATTCTGGCACCATTTAACTCATGTCATTCCAAACCTGTATGACTTTCTGTCTTATGTGAAACATGAAAAATGAAACTTTTGAAGAATGTTGGTAACCAAACAGTTTCAATTCCACTGTATTTTTTGTCCATACAGAAGTCAACAGGAACCAAAACTGTTTGGTTACCAACATTCTTCAAAATATCTTCTTTTATGATCTGCAGAAGAAAGAAATGAACACAAGTTGAGGGTGAGTAAATTATGACAGAATTTTATAGTCCAATTTTGTTTGGACTATCCCTTTAATGTAGTCGGGTTCCTTTTCGAGGATGAGAGACCACGCAATGTCCTTGTTGGCATCTGCCTAATTTGACTAAGTACCCTAAGTATGCATAATTATATGGTTATCTGCTGTTTTCTTTTTGTTTGTTTGTTTTTTGGAATGATCATTGGTCTCTTGACCTGCACTCCATTTTTGGGTTGCGACCCACCAGTGTAAACCACTGTGCTCGATTATATGTCATCTATGTGTGGAAAAGAGAGGAGGAGGAAACCCTTACCTTATATACATTCTAATGGTTAAAATCAGTGTGTTTTGAATGGTAAGTATTAGTCACAGTTGGGGGCTGTCGAGTAGATACTCATTGGGTTGCCAAATCCAGATTTTATCTGCCATCTCTTTTATTCTTCTTAATCTCGCTTTCTATCTCTTTTTTTATCCGAATCTTTATTTGTCATTATACAAAAGAAGTACAACGAAATTATATGCAATCCTTTTCAACGCAAAATCAATCTCCCACTTTACAAACAATTATCCTATGTGCACGAAAATATTTCTCCTATGTGCCAAATTTTACAAATAAGTGAATAAATAAATGAATAAACTGGAATGTATATATATAAAAATAAAATAAATAAATATATTAATAAATATACCTATAGCAGCAATATTTGCATATCATATGCAGCACAATTGAGGTACTTTATAAGCATACAGTATGATTATAAATCAAGGGTTGCATAAAATGCCTTTTCGTTCCTGATTCATCACCCAAAATCTTTCCCTGATAAACTATCATCACAAAAGTATTCTGGCCCCCACTGAGAATTAGTAATTATGTCATATAATCCAATAATCCTGCCAATATTGTACATTTAAGAGCTTCTAAACCAGCAACCATAAAATACAAAAGCTAGAAACCCCATATTAGAAGAAATAAAGTGTAAAAGGCATATCTCTGCATGTGCCAAGATCATATAAATAGACTACTTTTGAAAAGTTTGGGGTCAGTAAGATTCTTTGAAAGAAATAATACTTATTTTCAGCGAGGATGCATTTAATTGATGAAAAATGAGAGTAAAGACGACAAAAATTTGTGTCAAAAGATTTCTAGATCAGCAGAGGCCAAACAGCTTGTGCCATGTGGTAATAATGTGATTGCTTGCAGATTGCAGATCAGCCTCACTCCCTCAAGCGTTTCATGACTGAACTACTTATTTATTTACTAGATATTCATTTATATTTATTTAATGCTTTTATTTAAAAAAAAAAAAAAAAAAAAACTGCAATACTACAAGCTACAGATACACTGATGAAACTACCCCCACGCTAAATGTCTGGCATATGTTTACCCTTGTACATCTGTCATTATTAATGAAACTGCATTATTAATAAAGCCGAATGTGCTTGGATCCATGCTGTTGCACCACACCTTTTACTGATACCTGCAAACTTCATCCAGTGATAAGAGTACAACTCAAGTCTCATTTCTATTTATGCCGTGCCAAAACCACTATTCAGACAGCTGCGCCTTTGCTCTAATGACAACAAAACAGACTGTGTTAATGACACACAATTCCCGGGACAGGTTTCTAGTGCTAATAGTATTTACACTAGTTTTACTCCCATAGGATCCACCCAAGCAAAGCACACGTGACGGAGCATTTGATTATGTCGCGTGACTTGGGAACATTTGCAAATGAGCTACGTTGTGTTTATGTGAGGCAACGCAAAAATGGTCTCTTTTTGTTTTCCAATACAAATATCTAAACATTCTTAAATCAAGACACATTTGCTTGAGAAGCAAAATGAGAGGATAACAAGTCTTGTTTTCTATGAATCAAAATTAAGTGACTCTACTCTTAAAACAGAAAAAAAAAAAATGCTGCCATTGTTTAAATATTTGTACTGGAAAACAAGACAAAAATACTGAGGGACAAAAATTTGCAGTGGGAATCTGTGAGTAAGAGATTAAAATATTGTCTGGCCAAAACAAGAGAGGTGAGAGGGTATGACTCAGGACGAGGGGGAGATTTTTCAGAGTGTGCTGGCGTCCTTGAATCCCCCGCAGGAGATGGGGGGAGAAGTGGGAAGAGGAGAGATTGGGTTACGCAAGAAGTGCAACAATGTGTGAAAGACCTCAAGTGCATGAGAGCAAGCTCTGAAAATACGATAAGCGAGAAGAGAACAGGGAACCTTTTTAATTGCAATTTGTTTGTTTTAATGGCCAGGACGGACAAAAAGAAATAAAGGAGGAAGAGAGAAAGAGGAATGCAGATGGAAGTGGGTTGAGGCAGCAGGACGCTGTTATTTCCTCCTCAGTGAGTGTGCATTGTTCCGATAACAGCTGTCTGGAGGGCTCAGACCAGCATGGAGGATTGCCTTTCCTGCAGTCCCCTCCCTAATTTTCCCCGGTTGTTTTGGAAACCGTATCACACCTGGTTTGTTAGGTATGCAGGGGGCATGTGTTATGGAAGGCTTGATTTCACTTATCTTCAGTTTTGCCCATACATACTGATGTCACAACAAAGAGGCGGAAATGGTCTCACTGTGATATTGTGGACGTAAGAAGCGCAGAGGTGAAGGAGAAGTGAGGAGTGTGAAAAATAAGTAAAAGGACACGGCAAACTCGTTGCAAATACCTGTTACACACCTGCAAACTGTACTTCTGCCCTCTACTGTAATAAATGGGAAGTGTAATAAATTGCCACCAGAAGGCCATCATATGATTATTTGCTATATTAACTTAATAAAGGTATACAAACAGTTCTTCAGTGGTGCTTGTTCCACTCAGGGTATGCAGAGTTTTTAAAATGAAATTTAAAATGATTTTTTTTTTTAATAATATCAATACTCAAGACGTGTTTATTTCAGTATATACATATGTACTGAAATAGGTTTATGTTCATCGATACATCAAAACATACAATTAGAGGTTGACTGATATTGGATTTTGCTTATACAATGTGTGTACAATTGCTGATACTAAAATCTGTATATTGAATATGTTAGACAATGTTCTCATTCTTTGCTTCCTGTGAAGAGGGAGAATTCTACAACCATATAACATATTACAATATAAACACCATAAAGTAAACACTGTCATACAGTAGATAATTAACATCCGCTTGGTAAAAATGCGCAGTATTCATTGATTGCAAACTTCTCTGAAACCCAGAGCCTGTATATTGTGCAAAATCATTGTGTTTTGACTTTGAATGCGCATTTATTTATTGAAATCAGTGCCTTTTATTAATAGTTTAACAATTAGGCTGTTTCATGATTTTTTTGTTTTTCTGTCCCCAAATTTAAGACCTTTTGGAATGATAATTAAGACTTTTGTTATACAATTTCATATATTTAAGACTCTTTATGACCTAACACTTGATAAAAGACTTTTTAAGGACGCACAGGAACCCTGTCCAAGAACCATATTTCACTCTATTGTGTCCTTGAGATAGTTATGGTTCTTTGAAGCTTAAAACAGTTTATTTGGTTCTGGCTTCTTTAAAGCAGCAGTACATACACTGTACACTTAATTATTTTGTTTAACTCGACTCAGTTGTGGATATGTTGCAAATTAATTTTTGCAACATAAATTACCATGCAGACTGAAATACCCTGTGTAGTGGAGACATAACGAAAAAGAGTGCAACAGTTTTTTTTCCACTCCTATAGGGATTTTGAAAAAATCTTTTTTAAACCGTCATAAACCAAGCCAACCAGCAACGAGGTCAATCACAATACAAACTTTGATTTGAAGCAAAAAAGTTTTTTAAAATCTGACAAAAACACAATGGTTGGTACAAGACTGTGTACTTAATGGCTTTAGTGAGGGGAAAAACTACAATCCCATGATGAAGCATTGCAAACAGCATCATAGAATTAAAAATGATAAAATGAGAAATATAAAACTACTTATTTAAAAATGTGGATTGTATAACACAGAGCATAGGGAGACAGACTCAATTATGTCATTTGAGTCATACTTCATGGGAGTGGGCGGAGCTAATAAGATCTTTTGGTGCGTTTTGCTTGTTCAGACTCTCTGACTGGTGCAATTTTCTGTACAGCGTCATGGGTAATGTAGTTTTTCACCACAAATTCTGCTGTTAAACATGATTATTTTAAACCTAAGTTGAAATAATGCAGGCTAATGCCTTCAACGGAAGCAAATACTATCGATTAACAACCTCGTAGCTCACAGTAAGACTTTAAAGGTCTATAAGCTATCATTAAAAATCAATTTCCCTATTGAATGGACTCTATTGACTATGTTAAAACTAAACTTGTCAAATAAATTTATTTCAGGTTGCAATAGCACATATTAGCATATAGTACTCTCTCAGAAAAAAAAGTACAAGAGCTGTCACTGGGACGGTACCCTTTAAAAAATGTATATGTAACATTAGGGTACCAATATGTACCTTTAAGGTACTAACATGCACTCTTTTACCTTCTGAAAGGGTCCCGCCCCAGTGACAGCTTTTGTACCTTTCTTTCTGAGAGTGAACGGTAACCCCAAAAACTCAGAAACATAACAGAAAATCTTAATAACACCACCACCTCTCATAGGTACTCATCTTTCTCAAAATGCATAAAACAATAACATATGCTGTGAACTAGAAATCCACGGCCTGGTTTCTTTTAATGCAACAAAAATTATTAAAGTAGTTCCAAGTGTATTGAGTTAACTTCCATTTGCCGAATGTAAATGGACTGAACAGTGAAATTCAGTAAATTAAGTGACAAAACACAGTTAAAAAAGCAGCAAAAAAGCAAGCTGTTTCTGAAGATCTAGAGAATGGCATCAAGTTACAAAACCATTTTTAATCCTAATTGGAATGTTTATCAAACACTGATGTCTCCAAAATACTACTGTGTAATCAATGACGGGAAAGTGTTAGTCATAGAGTGGAGTGATTAAGGATCACAGTCCAAACCGAGTGAAAGACAGAGCTACTAGTGACCTTTTTTCTACCAATCCACCAATCATCACTTGTTCATAATATCTGCCTACCAATCAAGTACTGGTCAACCTGCCTGCAAAATTAAACAAATAAAGGGGTAGTGTACTGCACAGGGTCGTTTAAAACATCACTGTGAGAACTTGAAGTGGTTACTCATTTTGTTTGCAGATGAAGTCTGCCATTCCCAGAATGCTCTTGTGATCTCAGGGTCACTGACTGATTGAGCATTGCCAAAAACATACTCTGGATTTTGTTTTACTTGGATGAAGCATTCCAAGGATCCTTTGGCCCTTGTCATAAAATGTTCATACACTCAGGTTTATTTCCATTCCTTGGAATGGGAAAGGTCAATAATTAAACTGCCGTTTAGAGACCAAAAAGGGGAATGAAGGCTTTCAAGCACCAGCTGTGCATAGTCACACAGAACAGCTTTATTAAATTACAGTGAATAACTACTTTAACTGTTTAGAGAAAATACTTCATGCAAAACAGTGTCAACATCGGAAAAAGAATCATGGATCAGGAAAACTACTGCCACAAGTGTGTTTGTCAATTCATGTAAATTCATCTGAAATATCAGTCAAGAGAGGAAAGGGAGAAAGACGAAAGAGACTTGTTAGGAAAATATGCTAAAATATTAATTTTTAAAACTGCAGGGAGAGACAAATAAATAAAAATAAATAAAATGTTGTGTAATAAAACACATTTTGATTTTCAGAAACATACAGAGAGAAAATTCTTACAAAAAGTACTGTGATGGTATTATAAATTTATGGTATCAAATGGTAATAATATATAATATAATTAATAATATAATATAATATAATATAATATAATATAATATAATATAATATAATATAATATAATATAATAAAGTAAGGGCTAATCCACGGCTTTTAATGCACGACGTGGAGGCAAAGAACCGCCCAACGCGAAGTGGAAATCGTTTAATGCACAGCTAGCCATGATTATCCTGCTTATACCATGGTAATTTGCCAGTATTGACTACTTAAAGCTGTTATTGATGTTTGCAGCCCAATATTTGACCGGAAGTGTAAAATTGACGGTTATTTTCGTCAGTTACGGCTCGTTAGATCTAGCATTCTGCTCGCTTTGAATCAGACACAGAGATAAAGTAGTGCGTAAGATTACATTTATTTGAATGAATGAATTATAGCCTTTATTTATTACTTAATGAATTAATTATCAAGAGAGCGAGAGAGAGAGAGAGAGAGAGAGAGAGAGAGAGAGAGAGAGAGAGAGAGAGAGAGAGAGAGAGAGAGAGAGAGATGCGTACCCCATGAGTTGTTAATTACTTCAAAAAAGAGATGTAATGCCCTCTTTGCAAGCGTCTGTGCTCCTGAATGTTTCTGTGTGTGCAGCGTGATCTCCGCTCTGTATGCGAGTGAGGTAGGCCTATGTGTGTGCCCTTCAATGAAAACAGCGCATTAATATAGAACGGTGATTCAACTGACTTGGAACTAACTGTGCATTAAATGGTTTTATTGGACAGACCATAATATAATATAATATAATATAATATAATATAATTGTCACAAGTTCACCTGCACTCTTTCACCCATCACCCACACCTGCCACTGATTATCACCTCATTAAGACACACACATAAGCACACACCTCGCCTACCCTCATTGTATGGTCTTGTCATTCACTACCTGTGTATAGATTTACCTGACTCCTCGTCATCTGTGTTTTCCTACCTTCATCAAGCAATCTTCTCCTCATGTCATCGAGTACCTGCTATACCAAGAACTCTATTAGTTGAATCTGCCACATTGCCTGCCATCTGCTTCCCTGGTTCAATAAACATCTGTTACCTGCATTCCTG
Organism: Coreius guichenoti; assembly: GCA_039654105.1. Classification (NCBI taxonomy): domain Eukaryota; kingdom Metazoa; phylum Chordata; class Actinopteri; order Cypriniformes; family Gobionidae; genus Coreius; species Coreius guichenoti. Next base: position 26,096,272 of record CM077178.1, read on the forward strand.
TTACATGACAGTGATATAATATGATAATTATGTTATATTCGTTTCATTATTATTTTAAGGAATTATTAATTGTTTTATTTGCAAATAAAGGTTCCAAAAGGCTTAAAAGAACCATTTTTTTTTTTTAAAGAATCATTCTAAATAATTCTAAAGAACTCTTTTCAATAATGCAGTGCAAAGGTTCCATGGATGTTAAAGGTTCTTCATGGAACCACAGATATCAATAAAGGGCCTTTATTTTTAGGATAAAGTGTGGTATTGTGGCTGCCAACTTTACAATGAATTTTCCTGAAATGTACATTGCTTATCCATAAAGTTTATTTATGTTTGATTGTTTGGACCTTTGCTGGGAAGGACATTATGACTGGACCTCTTGGAGCTTTAATTAAATATTCCTGTTTCATATTTTCTCTCAGGACACACAGCTGCCAAGTCATGTAAGAAGGGCCTCATGTTCCAGTATCCTTCTGTCAACAGAAAATGAAATACTCAAATAAATACACACAGCAGGACCGACCAAATGTGAGCAAGATAAGAAAATAGACCCAGAGGGGGTTTACGGGCAGGAGTACGGTTTAGAGCCTGTTAGTTTTAACATAAGCTTGGATGAGAATCCCTACCCATAAGTCTCTGCTGTTACCTATTCACTCATATTAGCCTGAGCACATTCTGGCACATTCCAGAGGGGGAAAAGTGGCATAAAGACAGAGGGAGGGATTTGAGAGAATGAGTGGGAGGCTTTGGGTTCTCTGTCCTAACACAATCCAGGCCTGTTGCTTGCCAGGAACTGCCTCTCCCAGGTCAGAGGTCACCACTGCTGAGAGAGCAGGTCTGGAAATCTTGGTTTTCTCTTTGATCAATACTGATGCAGACTGAACACCCACCTCCTCAAACAACCTAACAAAACATTGATAACAAAACCTGAACAAACATGTTTAAAATCACAGTGGGTAGATTTACACAAAAACATCTTCATGTTCTTAAATTGTTAGGGCTCCACTTTTTAAAAAGTGGAGAATCAGACTTGAAAATCATGTAAACAAATTTAAATCAGCAGGGTCTCGTATATAGATAGTTTTAAAGACCCCATGAAACCACATTTGGAGCTTTGTGGCTTTTGAGTACTAGTCTCATCTAATCAGTTTAATCAGTAGAACAATGGAGATTTCTGTTAAGCTAGCAGTTTCACCCCAACGTAGTGATCACAACTCACACGTCAGGGTGTTGACTCACACGCAACTGGTCTTTGCAGTGTGTCATTAGGTCAAATTCCAGAGGATCTCCTCTGTGAAACCCCTTGGATGAATGTCAAAACATGTTTAGTAAATGGAAACTACATGTGTACTCCAAAACTAATGCTAAGAAGCAGAGGTGTATTTTTCAGAACTGTCTTCATGCATTGTAATGTATTTCAGCTGAACTGTACAAACCACAGAGCTCAGTGCATGTCAACTAACTCTCATTAGAGTTTTAGAATGACTGCTTAATATCCGCTAACTCTTTATTTTGATGCTCCTCCAACAGACATTCTACTATAAGTAACTTTACAACTACATGTCAACTTACCAACCCGAACCCAAACACCTAACCCTAACCTAACAGTCTACAGTCTTACTCTAATGAGAGTTAGTTGAAAACTTTGTATTTGTGTAGCTGCAAAGTTACTTATAGTTAGTAGAATGTCTAAAGTGGATCATCAAAATTAAGTGTAACAAATACATATAGCAACTTTTAAATGAATACTCATTTTATCTTCAGAATTGCCTTTTTTTCTTTCAGTAAAGCATTGATTTTATCTCGCATACAAGATTTTTTCTTGGTAGAGTGTGTAGACTCTTTTGAAGTGATACTCAGAATCACAAATGCTTTCCTTTTAATAGAAGTATTGATATCTGCAGTATTTGTATTGATAGCTCTTTGTATCCAATCAAAAAGAAAAGAAATGGCATTGCCCATCACTATCACTGACCCCAGAGCCCCCAAGTCTCAGTCTGGATTGTCTTTTGCTGAGGTGGAACTTCCTGTAGAGCAAGACAAAAACATTAACAGGAACCCAGTTTCAGAGGTAACCCCCTATCTTCCTGTATTTGTGGAAAAGTCAACAGGCACACACACACACACACACACACAGACACACAGAATCAGGGACAGAATGAAACCTTGGCCTTCTGGCTTGAACAATAAGACAATGATTGAGAATGAATTAAGAAATTCAATACAACTAACACAACTATACTACATCCTCAGCCACACAAACTGATCCAAAGTGCTCTGTGCAGTTTTCAGCTCATTCCCGACAACTAATACCTGAGACATACGCTCCTGATACATGGCCTTCACACTGTCCGTCCACTTTCGTACTGCTGTGCCACTCTCCACAAACATATGAGGTATTTCTCTGACCAAAGTAAGCACCATGAGCAATGGAGGGAAAGGAGAGACGTCAGGGCCGGAGGGTTGCCAGATCAAAGCCAAGTCCTCCACAATGGCTGAATTCAAATGGTCCTTATGTTGTTCCTTTGTTTCTTTTTGAGAGAGCTTTTGAGGCTGGGCGTTGTTTTGATGTTTCTCAAAAAGACACTATATAAAAGCACTATTGTGAAACAGTGTCGTTATTGTTCACTAAAACTTAAAAAAAAAAAAAACCTAACTGACTTCTAACTTCGCTAACTGAAATAAAATAAGTTTAAATTTACTAAAACTAAAATGTAAATAAATAAATTTAAAGTTAAATAGACATTTTAGAAAACTAATAAACATAACAAGAGCACATAACAAAATTACTAAAAATATAAAAATAAAAGCTAATTCAAAATATTAAAGTCACAATATGTAATTTTTCACGCTAGAGGTCACTTATTCAAAACAAAGGCGTAGCTTGATGACGCCTTGGTTTCGTGGAGCTTTTATTATGCCACAGACGACCGCTTCCGCTTCTTCCGGTCATGCGTATGTGGGGTAACGCAGCGCTGTTTTATCATATTAGATACATTATTTGAGTGAGTTGAAAGTTATGTTATAATGCTACTCTGTGCGTTCGTTCGGCAGCTACTATGAGACACTTGCACACTGCAGTAGCTAGATTGATATTAGGCATGGTAAAACATGGTACTCGCGGTCAATCAAGAAAACGAGATTTTAACAATAAGACTAACTGTGTTGAGCTATATAACAATGATTAGTTTTCTGTCGATGAATGCATCCAAACAGTTGATCACCTGTCTAATAAAACACATAATATATTAAAGCGTCTTTGGTGTTTCCATGGTTTCTACAAAATAAAACCAGAAATCGAAGGTAACGCGACTCGTGAGTATATGATGTCATTGATAGGCGACTCACGGACACGGTCCGTGTCCTGATTAAAATTGCTTATTTCTCTGGATTTAAACATTCTTGGAAACATTTGGGAAAATGTAAGTACACAAGTCAACAAAATATATAACATTGTTCTAGTGGTTTTTGGATATTTTAATCCAAAAATCTTACATATTGTGCCTTTAATAAACACTATCACATTTTGACTATTTTTCTTCTTCTTCTTCTTCTTCTTCTTCTTCTTCTTCTTCTTCTTCTTCTTCTTCTTCTTCTTCTTCTTCTTATTATTATTATTATTATTATTATTATTATATATTTTTATTATCATTTTACTTTTTCTTCCCAACTGAACAAACCTCTAATCCTAATTATTATAATACTTATTAATATTTATTATGATTGAATATAATATTATTCATATTTATATTATAATAATTAAAAATAATTATAATAACAAACCTCACCCTAAATTGTCTTACACTTAAATGATAGCTCAAACCACACAATTTGAGAGAAGTGAAACTATTTTTCTAAGCAATTCATGAATTTCATCTGACATGGAAAAACATCCCAAATGTAGAAGAATGTCAGACACTTTTGCTAGTAAACAACACCATAGTAACCGCATTGCAACGAGCTAAAAAAAAAAAAAAACCTTAGAACACCATAGCAACCACACTGAAATGCCCTGCCAACCAACCAGAACATCACAAAATTGTGGTGGCGTAAAAATCTAGATACAACTTAGCAGGAACATTTCAGAAGCGGTGAGAGCACTACAATGTGTGTCTGTTGTTACTGTCTGGATCCGAACGATAAATCATTCCAGCAAAATGAGTAAGGAGGTCTAAGCCATGTTCCTGTGCCCTGCTGTGAAACATCATTATGCAGTGGACTCTCAAAGAATGCTCGATAATAAGACTGTGGGGTCCCGGCCAGATGAATGCAACACTGAATCATCTGACATAATTTTTATGACCTTAAGAAGAGGGAAGAATCCAGACATGGTGAAGATGCCACTGTCCACCTAAATGTCACAGACATGCATGAAAAGTCCTTCCTAGTGTGCTGATAATTCATCATTCAACACAAAAGCTGAAAATATTCTCCCAGTCATAAGTCAACACTTCTTTCCATTGCTACACACATACATAGCCTTCCCGTCTTCCCTAATTTAAGAGCTACTGAGTGTGAGTGAGCTGCTGTGGTCCTTTGAGAGGCACACAGTGGTTCTTTTCATTCAGTGAGTCTTTCCATTGTACCGTACCGCCCCCTCATCTGCTCGGCCGATTGTACGAGCTCGGTCTCAGTATACTGGACATCGTAAATGAGCCGGCGCCTTGGCACTGCTGTTCCAGAAGACGTGCAGCTGTAGGGCCGACAAAGTTGTGAAATTTGCTGTGTAAAATCATGAGAACCCGCCAAGAGCGGCTGGGGTGGCGTGGTAAAAAAAAAAGGCGTATGAAAGGGGAAAGTTGTTTCCTGCTGCCTTGGGAATGTATTCTTGGAGCATGTTTTACGTAAGAGGGGGAATTCTTCACACTAATTGCTGTGTGATTTTCCATGCCTGAATTTGTGCTTTGAACAAACCTTGAACTCTAAGTATTAAACTTCTGCATGCAAAGTGTCGCACACCATTTGTTCTACGGAAATGATAACTCAACTCATGCGGCTTGTTGAGGAGTGGTGTGCTGTTACTTTTCTAAGTGAATGGATGTATGATTTCCACCTGGTGGATAATAAAACTGGTGAAAAAAAAACCCTACAGACTTATATTGTAAGAGAGACCTGAAGCATATCTAAGGACTGGAAAATCACAAATTGGTCACACTTGGCTCCTTCACTGTCAAAAATGGGCGACATAGGAAATGAATGGGAAATACGAAAAAATACGAAAACTCAGAGAATCTTTTGGTGGTACAAACTACAAATCAGCCACTGTGCAGAAAAAAAGTTCACAGCAATGAAGGGGTGACACTCTAAAATATCAAGAGTGCAAAATAGACACCTCCCCACCCCCCACACATATATATGAACTAGCACGACTATAACACAGAGCAAGTTTTTGCAAATGTGTGAAATAAAATTAGCAATTCAGCCACAATGCAGTAAAAAAATAAACAGCAAGGAAGAGGTTACACAAGAGTACAAAACATACACACCCACTCAAACACACGCAGACACACTATTATACACACACAAATGACCTGGTGTGGCTGTAACAATATGGTAAAATTGAGCCAAAAGAATCAAATAAGAGGTTGAAATCAGATCAAACCCAGATTGATTAAGCTGTGATAAAGCATACCCGTTCGTTTTTGTTAAATTTTTATTGAATTTTGATGTAACGTGTCGTCCTCTGTGTTCAGGTTTGACTGTAGTAAAAGCAATGCAAAAACTGACACTTCAAATCAACATTTCAAAAAAACAAATCTAAACCTTGACAAAAAGTAGTATTTGAGAATGTCTAAGTATAGGAATAAATAAGAATAAGTATTTATGTCTAAAAACCACCAGATATAAGCCACTTCATATAGAACTATAGAGGAATATACTAGTGGTTACACCATGACATTACATAAGTTTTTCTTTTTTTACCCCCACCAGATGACACTAATCTACCTTCAAAAATTGGATTTTAAATGCCTTGTCTCTATTTTAACATAGAACACTGCTTTAATTTAAAAACAATTAAAAATATATATATATTAGAAAACAATTGTATATTATTTTCAATGGGGAAAAATATCTAATAAAAATTTTATAAATATTGCATAGTATCATAAAATACCCTCAAAATTCTAAATAATAATCAAAAAATATTATTGAACAAAGTGTGAGCCAAGTGTGACCCCTAAACGAAGAAAACCAGGGTTAAAGTCAAGTTGATTCTAATTGTCAATATTTTTATCGTTCATCAGATGGGAAAAAAATCATTGTTACCATTATAGCTGTGGTGTGGACTTCCTTATTCTCATAGAATTAAAACTTTATAGTTTTTTTATTTTATTTTATTTTTTTTTACATGTAATCATGCGCTAGACTGACATATTTGACAGTTGTACTTGCACACAAAACACGGCTTCCTAAAACAAATGGCGCTCAAGTGTAAAAGTTAAACACTTGAAAACTTGTTTCTCGACAAACTACCCTGTGTCTCATGTTTTTTTTGTTTTTTTTGTGAATGGTTCCTTAAAGCTGCAGTAACCTTTACTGGTCACCGTGATTTTGCCAAGTAAGACATATTTTGTTGATCCTGGAACAACATTCCTGTCTGAAAATGTAGTCCCCTATCAATACCCCTAACCCTACTCATAAGTTATCCCTAAAATCAGAGGGAAATGATAGGTGAATAACACTGATGTAGAAGCACCTAACCCTGGTTGTAAGCCTAAACTTGACATAAACTGTAAACTTGTCCCTCAGATCTGATTGGTTGATTGTAATGTTGTTACAGGAACATGTATTACTTGGTGAAATCACGTTCACCAACATTTACCGTTATTTGATGGATTTTCACAGCAAAATCCAGTCATTTTAATAGGAATCAGAGCAATCTGGAATTTCGGGCGAAAGATTTCACCATGCAGATTTAGCAACGGGTTGAACAAAATGCTGCTTGATTTGAGGGGGGATTACTAATACTAATGCTTTGTACTTTGTACACTCACACACACTTAACTAAACTATATTTACGTGCAGAATATATTTTAATGTGCACAATGTGGGTATCTGTTCATTTTTGTATGTTATCTAATGTGCTCAAAGTGCAAGAGGATTTTATTTGAGACACGGGATGATTGAGCCACACACACAGCATTTCCGCTCACTCTCCTCCTCCTAAACTTTATCCTACTGAGAAGCAGAACAAAGAGTCAGTGGAATGTGCTTCGCAGGAATCAAAGCATCTTAGTCACACTATCAGACATCCAGTAACTGCACCCACCCTTCTGGCTCCACCTTTCCCACCACCTCCACTTTCTTTTATCTGTCTGCATGGGTCCCCCAACTCTGACTGACTTGTGTCTGTTCTGCTGTGCTGTCTCAGATCTGAGGAATGTGTCAGACACCTGTCATGTGTTTTATCAGGTGTCATCACATCTGGAACATTCCGTACATCTCAATCTTGTAGCTTTTGTCCACGCCCGAATGTGTACGAAATAAAATCAGATCAGGTGTCCAGCTCTAGTAACGCCAAAGTTTGTCACACTTTGTGGCAATCGTAAAGATTTCAGATGAAACATGCTTCAGGTTGCAAGATTGTTGCGAAACACAACACTATAAAAATTATATGATCAATAAGTTATGACAACATATGTTTTTACTTTGCTTTAACTCATCAAAATAAGTTAAGCAATTTTCAGCTTTTCTCAACAATTTTTTTTTATAAGTTATACAAGATTCAACTCAATTTAGTGTACAAACCCGATTCCAAAAAAGTTGGGACACTGTACATATTGTGAATAAAAACAGAATGCAATGATGTGGAAGTTTCAAATTTCAATATTTTATTCAGAATACAACATAGATGACATATCAAATGTTTAAACTGAGAAAATGTATCATTTTAAGGGAAAATTAAGTTGATTTTAAATTTCATGGCATCAACACATCTCAAAAAAGTTGGGACAAGGCCATGTTTACCACTGTGTGACATCCCCTCTTCTTTTTATAACAGTCTGCAAACGTCTGGGGACTGAGGAGACAAGTTGCTCAAGTTTAGGAATAGGAATGTTGTCCCATTCTTGTCTAATACAGGCTTCTAGTTGCTCAACTGTCAACTGCATCTTCCTCTTTATTATGCGCCAAATGTTTTCTATGGGTGAAAGATCTGGACTGCAGGCTGGCCATTTCAGTACCCGGATCCTTCTTCTACGCAGCCATGATGCTGTAATTGATGCAGTATGTGGTCTGGCATTGTCATGTTGGAAAATGCAAGGTCTTCCCTGAAAGAGACGACGTCTGGATGGAGCACATGTTGTTCTAGAACTTGGATATACCTTTCAGCATTGATGGTGCCTTTCCAGATGTGTAAGCTGCCCATGCCACACGCACTCATGCAACCCCATACCATCAGAGATGCAGGCTTCTGAACTGAGCGCTGATAACAACTTGGGTTGTCCTTGTCCTCTTTAGTCCGGATGACATGGCGTCCCAGTTTTCCAAAAAGAACTTCAAATTTTGATTCGTCTGACCACAGAACAGTTTTCCACTTTGCCACAGTCCATTTTAAATGAGCCTTGGCCCAGAGAAAACGCCTGCGCTTCTGGATCATGTTTAGATATGGCTTCTTTTTTGACCAATAGAGTTTTAGCCGGCAACGGCGAATGGCACGGTGGATTGTGTTCACCGACGATGTTTTCTGGAAGTATTCCTGAGCCCATGTTGTGATTTCCATTACAGTAGCATTCCTGTATGTGATGCAGTGCCGTCTAAGGGCCCGAAGATCACGGGCATCCAGTATGGTTTTCCGGCCTTGACCCTTACGCACAGAGATTGTTCCAGATTCTCTGAATCTTTGGATGATATTATGCACTGTAGATGATGATAACTTCAAACTCTTTGCAATTTTTCTCTGAGAAACTCCTTTCTGATATTGCTCCACTATTTTTCGCCGCAGCATTGGGGGAATTGGTGATCCTCTGCCCATCTTGACTTCTGAGAGACACTGCCACTCTGAGAGGCTCTTTTTATACCCAATCATGTTGCCAATTGACCTAATAAGTTGCAAATTGGTCCTCCAGCTGTTCCTTATATGTACATTTAACTTTTCCGGCCTCTTATTGCTACCTGTCCCAACTTTTTTAGAATGTGTAGCTCTCATGAAATCCAAAATGAGCCAATATTTGGCATGACATTTCAAAATGTCTCACTTTCAACATTTGATATGTTATCTATATTCTATTGTGAATAAAATATAAGTTTATGAGATTTGTAAATTATTGCATTCCTTTTTTATTCACAATTTGTACAGAGTCCCAACTTTTTTGGAATCGGGTTTGTAGTTCAATGTAATTTAAGTTAACATTTAAAGTAATTTAAAAATTTAAGGCAGCAAATGGTACTGCCATTAGATTCCTACACTGTAAAAATTATTGGAATTTGAATTTATAATCTGGTATATTATCATTACTTCAGGTAATGAAATACACATTTTTCCCCTGTATATTTGTTTCATCTGTAAAACTTAAAATTTTGCTACCATATTTTTTACAGTAAAGTTTTGTCAACCACAGTGTAGAGGAAAGTTTGATTAATCAAAAATAAATAAAATAAAATAAAATAAAATAAAATAAAATAAAATAAAATAAAATAAAATAAAATAAAATAAAATAAAATAAAATAAAATAAAATAAAATAGGCAGACAAAACTGTTTTACAAACTAGATAAATAAAATAATTTGTGCCACACTTGCCGGATTTAACCTGACTCACTGTGTGACAATTCATGTCTGTGCCAATGTTACAGGCAAACAGTTTTTTGTGTGTGCTGATAAGGTACTGGGAAAAAGTGCCACACCCTCTGTGTGGACTTTTGGGAATCATCTGCCTAGATAGGAAAAAAAATTATCAGATCTTAAATTCGAATGATCTTGTTTTTTCAAACTGCCTGCCTGGATGATGGCACATATTGCTCATAAATGGTTATGTCTATGGCTGGAGTTTTGTTATGCACTGCTGGCATCAGAAATGCCTGAAAGCCAGTATTGAGCCTAGTGCATTTCACATGCAGATGCAGAGGATTGAACTGTCTCTGACCACTACATGATTTATGAACCTAGTCTAAACCTGCACCATGATGTCATCAAACCAAACACTCTGTGCTGAGCATGCAACTCCTTTGCACTGGTTAACCCAATTTTCTTTAATCTAACCTGCAATGTCTTTTTCACACCATTTTCATGCTGTTGCTTTGAAAACATCTCACCAAAATGTTAAACGACTGCACGACTCCTTATTTAAGCAACTAATTATGTCAACAAAAATCTGGACCCCAAATGACTGATTAATTAGTTCATGTTCATCCAATCCTTACATGACACTCCCACCAACATTTTTTAAAAACTAAAAGTTTAATATGAAATATTAATACATTTCTTTCTAATATATAAAATAACTAAATTTTATGTGTATATTTTTTTTTACAGTGGGATTAGTGAAATTATAATCTGAGGGGAAATAATCAATTAAATAATAAATAATAATTAAATAAATTAAAGTAAGTTAGCTAAAATGATAAACATGCACTTTCTATTCCAAAGTTTGGGGTCAGTAAGATTTTTTTTATGTTTTTGGAAGAAGTCTCTTACTCATTGTGAATTATTATTGTGAAAAATTATATTACAATTTCAATTTCGAATACCTTTTTTTTTTTCATTTATTCCTGTGATGTCAAAACTGAATATTCAGCATCATTACTCCAGTCTTCAGTGTCACATGATCCTTCAGAAATCATTCTAATATGATTTGCTGCTCAAGAAACATTTATTATTATTAATGTTGAAAACAGTTGTGCTGATTAATATTTTTGTTGAAACTATGATACGTTTATTTTTCAGGATTCTTTGATGAATAGAAAGTTCAAAACAACAGCATTTATTTGAAATTTTAATATTTTGTAATGCTATGTCTTTTTTTGATCATGCATCCTTGGTGAATAAATCAGTTTCTTAAAAAAAATCTTAATGACCCCAAAATCTTAACAACCCCAGTTATATATCCTTTGTGTTGTGATTGATATTAGGTCAAGGTGTCTTTATTAGTATACCCAAAAAAACATTAAACACCCATAAAACATTGAATACAATAAACATTAAATATTACAAAATATCCAAAAATATAAAAAAGATTCTCTTCTTGTTTATTAGATAAACAAGTTCTTCCATTTAAAATGCCACTATGAGTAAAAGACTGCAGGATCATTCAGATGATCGACAGACTATGTCTGAAGGTGACCATAAACCAATAACGCGACCGGATCCGTCGCCTGCACAATGTTTAAAAGGCACTTTATTGCACTCCACTTAGCACGACATACAATGCAGCACATCACTAAAAGTCTTTTAGGGTCAGTTTTTATTTAAATTAAGTTTGCTATGTTGAGTTAAGTAAATTAATAGTAATCTCTGTATTTAATCATGGGTGCTACGTTAACACATGTACAAACACCCTGTCTGACACATTTCAAATGTGCCCATATATGGCACTACTTTCACCTGATAGTAAAATGACTCACTTTTATCAGTGCTCAGGTGACCCCCTCCCCCTCCCTACCCATTCGTTGTATTAGATTATGCAATGCGGCCTGTGCTTTTTTTCCCCCCTTATGATTCCCATGACAGTTGTGATGCACAAACAGATCATTATCCTCTATGTGACAATATTTTCTTTTGAATAATTATGAAGGCAAAACAGTCTTTCAAAAAAAAAATAGTATAACATAGATTTATGAACTGAGGGTGGGTGTATGAGTGTTTGTTTTTCGGAATGTTTTTAGTTTTTTTTTTTGTGAGGACACTCCTTAAAAAAGTCAGATGAGCTATGACCGGACCACCCCCTTGTTTTGTCATGTCTCCATCATAGCTTTGCTGCAATAATCTCACAATCCTCCCAAGGGTGGAGTGATGAGTATCTGGCAACCCACAACACTGATTACATTAGGTTTAGGAAAAATGATTAAAGGGCTTTTAGAATGATCACACACACCCTGAATAAGAAAGTGGATGAAGACGTCATTTAAATTCATTTAAGGGTTAGATTATTAATTATTGGTAACACTTTACAATAGTTAACTACATTAGTTAACATGAACTAACAATGAAAAATACATATAAAGCATTTATTAATCTTAATTAATCATAAAATTTTAAAATCAAAAGTTTATTTAATGGACCTGAGCTAACATAAACTAACAAAGAAGAGTTGTATTTTTATTAAAAAACTATAACAAAGATGAATAAATACTATAAAAAAAAAATGTATTCCTCATGTTCCAATATTTATAATAAAAAAATAATTAGGATTAAAATTATAAATAATGTCCAGTACCACACTCTAAAAAAAAAAAAGAAGTAAAAATAGGGCACAATGTACTGTAATAATTAAGTATTTATTTTTTTACAGGTGTTTTACCTGTATTTTGAATTTTGCTCTTCATAGCGTTGTGTGTTAGGGTTAATGGAAATGTCCGGGTAATAAGCTGCCAGTACTCGTTCTGTTATTTTACGGATTTATTTTTTACAGTGCATACAAGACAAGTCTGAATGTAAAAAAAATAATAGTAATAATAGTAAAATAGTAGCTTCATTTATTATTGAGTGTATAGCCTCAAAGACTCATTTCCTATATCAGTAAACAAACAAGAGCAAACTGAGAGCCCGTGGATGTGAAAAGAGCTCTACAACATTGATCTGCATTCTTTCACATCAAATTCCTCCTCTGCCCTTCCAGCCTCAAATAAACACATTCCGACACAATGGATAAGGAAGGATAGCCACAGAACACATTCACAGCCAAACACAAACTAGCATTGCTTTATTCAGACTCGCTTGGGACAGTTTTAGGGCCGTTGAGTACGGAAGTTGAATTTATGAGAAAATGCCTTTCAAAATACAAAAGGTCAGCTTGTTCTGTGTTTGAAAACACACATAAAAGTCTTTGACATATTTCTGAGCAGTTTAAATCTCTTGTGTATTTACAAAGTTAGCAAATAGTAGTTTTTCTTTCTCTCTAAACAGATAACCTGCAAACCCAGTAAATCCTCTGGGAATGTGTGGATAGTATCAGCTTTCTCTTCTGAAACTCATCTTTGTCGAACTTTTTTCAAACAGGTATGGGTCTAATTCATTGTGTGAATGGGTTTAAAACTACTGGGGGTCCAGATAGGTTTCAGTGATTAGCTCATTGCTCATTTTGTCCATACATGTGTGTGTACTCAGGAGCCAGTCTAATTGTTCTTTGTTCACACATCCTTTTACAGGCGTGGCAGTCAGGAAAATCCTCTCAGTGATCAGATATCACAACGAGAAAACTGTCTAAACCTAAAAAAATAGGCTAAACCTATTTTCTCAACCATTTTTGGCAGTTCTTTTCCAGTGTAATGGCAACAGAGAAAGATGAGAAATATAAGACGGCCTGCCGCAACACGATCATTTCGTGTTTTACAGTATGTGCCACACAAAAAGAGTCGACAAATTGCAAAACATAATGATTTCTCAATATGAGTTTCCCTTGAAAGAGAGTTACTCAATAATTCCTGTATATTTCATACTGCATTAGTATAGTTAGCAATTATATTTATAATATAAAAGTAACGATATTAGTTGTGTGAATAAGTGGTAACACTAGTTAATGCATTAAGTATCACAAACTATCAATAAACAATTTTGGTAACACTTTACAATAAGGTTTCATTAGTTAACATTAGTTAACTAGTTAACATGAACTAATAATGAACTGCACTTCTACAGCATTTATTAATATTTATTAATAATTCAGTTCAACATTTCCTAATGCATAATTAGAAAAAAAAAAGTTGTATTTGTTAACATTAGTTAATGCACTGTGAACGAACATGAACAAACAATGAACAGCTGGATTTTTTATTAACTAACCTTAACAAAGATTAACAAATACAGTAACAAATGCATTGCTCGTGGTTATTTCATGTTAGTTAATACATTAACTAATGTTAATAAATGAGACCTTATTGTAAAGTGTTACCACAATTTTTTACACTATTTATTAATCTAGGTGAATGTTAATTCAGAAATAATCTTTTTCATTGATTCATGTTTGTTTACACTTCAAGTTGTATAAAAATTAACATTAACCTAAATTAATAAAAGATTTAAAAGTATTGTTCATTGTTATTCCATGTTAGCTATAGGATTTACTAATGCTAATGTATAGAACCTTATTGTAAAGTGTTGACAAATAGGTTTTCTTGTTCTATTTAGTTTAGTAAATCTTTATCAGAGATGTTATATCAACAATGTCCATATTACATTATATTTTGTTAACAATAGGAGTGCATGTTCTTTTGATTATAAAAAAAAAAAAAAAAAATCCTGATGTGAAGAACATTTCACTCTAATTTCAGAAAGGAAAAATGGAGCCACTTGTAATAACAAACATCTTAAAGGCATCCAGTCACAGAACCGCAGACTGGAATGCTTTAGGCTGTAGGAGGGGCTTGGGGCGGGACTCTTGAGAGCTGTTTGTTCATAAAGCCTGAGAGTGTCCCTAATGCCCTGTGCACTCCTCTGGCTGTGTGTTACTGAGTTCTACCTCTCTCTCTCTCTCAGCCTTCATTCACTCATCTGCTCACTCACTTCCAGCGACCATGAGTATGAGAACAAGCTACAGTGTGCGTTCCTCCACCTCCCAGGTGCCGGTCTCCCAGATGTCCCAGATGTCTATCAAGCGTACCACCAACGTGCCAACTTACCGGGCTGCGAGCACCTATGGCGGCGCTGGAGGTCAAGGCACCCGTATCTCCTCTGCCTCCTACTCAGGTGTCCGCAGTGGAATGGGACTTCCCTCAATGTCCAGCTCCATCCATATGAGTGCCACCGGAGCCACAGGTGAAATCATGGGCAATGAGAAGATGGCCATGCAGAATTTGAATGACCGTCTGGCCTCCTACCTGGAGAAAGTGAGGACCCTGGAGCAGGCCAACAGCAAGCTGGAGCTGAAGATCCGCGAGGCCCTGGAGAAGAGAGGTCCTGATGTCCACGACTACAGCCGTTTCCAGCCCATCGTTGACGAGCTGCGCAAGAAGGTTAGTTTGAATGAGTGGGAGAAAGGTACAGAAAATTTATGGCCTCTATAAAGAACTTAATGTGACAGGCTAATTGTGCTGCTTTGTGTTTTATTAACAGTCTAGTGGACATTTATTGGATTTCAGGACAGAAACTAACAAACCAAAGGAATTTCTTTGTCATTTAAAGTTGGATTTATTTAAAAGGGCTGAATGAGTTTACTGATGGCCAGCACTGATAGGCAGAGAACCAAAAAATATGGGTGAAACTAAAAAGAGGGGAAGGCATGGGGGAGGGGGTCTCAGTCACTACAGGACAGCAGTCATAACTTCTGCTTACAGCCGGTATTCCGGTGAATAAGCATTTCCATCCTGTATTTATCCTTGTCCTGTTACACATCCAGATATTTGTTTATTCCCTGTGGATAGAAACTGCGATCTGAGATGTTTTAGCGTGTGTGTGTGTGTCATCAGGGAAGTTTAGACAGTGCAAAATACAGCCAGCTGTGAGACTTTTCTGAAAATGGCAGAACTACCTCAGAGATATTCCTAGCAAAGCTAGCTATATTCATGTCATTTGTGCTATTCTACATTTTCTTGAAAAGTTTGAGTTCATAAAGCAGATACTGTTAAAGATAAAATACTGATTAGAATCAGTTTCACACCAAATGTTTCTTGAAGCTGCAATTTATAGCTGATATGTCACTGATAACCAGACAGTGTTATCAGAATGATTGATTTTTCATTCATCAGTCAAAATGCAGTAAAGTGACAGGTAGATTAAATTAAAACAATTAGATCCCTATTCCTCAGGGTTTTCTACAGTCACAAAAGTAAATGGGATTAGCCATGAGATTAACCAGATGAAAAAATAGATGACGTTTTGCACTGAAAGGAATATTACAGTTTAAAGGTTAAAAACTCAGTGAAGTACTGTATATATATAACAATAATAAATAAAATGTATAATATGTATAAAACATACTACACATTTAAGTAGAACTATTGTTAGTAGATACATAGCCAACACCCCTTAACATATGGAAAACTATGTTCACTAGTGTTAAACTATTTTACATCTCCACCCTTTTCCATGATGACAGGATATGCAAGTTTGCAAACATGGAAAGCAGTTACACAACAAACTACATCAGGTTAGAAAAAACAGGAAATCCAACTCAACCTCTGTCTTTGCCACTACTCAATTTAATTTACGACCATCAAACAGACACCAGACGCTTTTCTAACATGGCTGTTGATTAATGATTATCCTACGAACTGTGAAAAGGACTTTGTCCTCCAGTACCTCTTATCTAAGCAAACCAAGGCATCAGGGCAGAAGATGGTACCACAGTTCCAGTGACCATGTGTTTTACACATCATGTACTAAAAATTAAAAATTTTAAAGGTTAGGTGAGGGTTTTATGTGTCATAATTACACATTGAATTGTTCAATGATGGTTTCCTGACTCTTTGGTGTGACCCTTTTGACTGATTCAAATGATTTCTGTTTTGGTTGTAGATCTTTGATGCCACCACAAATAATGCCCGTCTAGTGCTCCAGATTGATAACGCCCGTCTGGCAGCTGATGACTTCAGAGTCAAGTGAGTAACAAAACTGTAAAGTATAACAAACATTTTGACCTCATGGGGAGTTTCCTAGTTTTGAAGAGAAACAGTGACCCATTGACCTATGTTGTGCCTGCAGGTATGAATCTGAGCTGTCCATCCGCCAAGGTGTGGAGGCCGACATTGCCGGTTTGAGAAAGGTCATTGATGACACCAACATGAACCGCATGAACCTTGAAAGCGAGATTGAGGCCCTCAAGGAAGAGCTCATCTTCCTTAAGAAGAACCATGACAATGTGAGTACACATCTGGCACATTTGGACATTAGCACATCTGGAAACATTTGTCTACCACAAAAACCATTATGGGCGTTGCTTTAAGACATATTTTATGGTCTCTCCACCCAACAGGAGGTAATGGAGCTTCGTAACCAGGTCTCCATGTCAGGAGTGCAGGTGGATGTTGATGCTCCTAAGGGACAGGATATTGCCCTGCTCATGGAGGAGATGAGAGCCAAGTACGAGAAGATGGCCCTGAAGAACCAGGAGGAGTTGAAGGCCTGGCACGAATCTCAGGTATATTCCAAAAGCCAATCATTTTCTTTTTGTAGTCTTGCTGTCAATGCCTTTGTTTTGGGGCTAATGTGAAATTTTGTGCTCTCTCTAGATCACAGAGATTCAGGTACAAGTCACACAGAACACAGAAGCCCTCCAGGGTGCTCGTACAGAAGTCAACGAACTTCGCAGACAAATTCAGACATTGGAGATCGAGCTGGAGTCACAGAGGAACCTGGTGAGTTTGTCTTCTTGTAGACATTCTAGAAGCTACCATTTTCCATCTGGTCTTTTCAATCCCTTAATCATATTTAGCTGTATTTTTCCAAATATCGTGTCTTGAATTTGTCTCAAGAATTGTTCTTAATGAAGTTGGCTCAAACCTAACTCCTGGGTTCCCTTTGCTTCATTCTCCAGAAAGGATCCCTGGAAGCCACCCTGCGGGATACAGAAATGCGTTACAACATGGAGATCGAGAGTTTGAACACCATTGTCCTGCAACTGGAGTCTGAGCTCACGAAACTGCGCAACAACATCCAACACCAGACGCAGGAGTACGAGGCTCTGCTGAACATCAAGATGAAGCTGGAGGCAGAAATTGCCACCTACAGGAGGCTTCTCGATGGTGGAGACTTCAAGTAAGTGTTCTTCTGAAGCATACAAAGTTTGCACAGCAGTTCACCATTTTTTGTAGACATGTAATGTGGTTTTGTTTTGGTTGGTAACAAGCATGTTTTCTCCTGCAGGCTCCAGGATGCTCTTGACGAGCAAAAGAAGGTTAAAGTGATGACTGTCACGCAGACACTGGTGGATGGGAAGGTGGTGTCTTCAAGCACAGAGACCAAAGAGAGGAAACTCTGAACATCAAATTTCAGATCAACCTCCACAACACATCAGAAAAACCTTATGGGCCAATGATAAAATTATCTAAAGACAGGTTGGACTTAACACATTAGATATTTATTTAGTCCAAAGTGCCTTATTTCAGGGGTCTCAGAGCACATATGCAATGAGACTAGCACATTTCAACACTAATTTAAAACAACACATTTAACATTTTAATGACTATAGCCAAAAAAGACTGAAAGTCAAAGAACACTATTGAATCTTTATTACATATTTTTGTAACGACAATGATTGTTTACGCCAAATCACCAATTGTCCCATTTTGTTTCTATGTTGTGTTGTTTTCATCATGTCTTGTCTTTTCCAATAAAAGATGACACCTTTATCAAATCTTTGCATTCTGCTTCTGTCATATAAGTTATAACAACATTCCTATCAGTCTGATCAAAGATTTTTTTGAGCCTCAAGTGGCATCATTCTTTTCACCCAGTTTTAGAATAAAAGCATTACTGCGGGTAAAGCATTTAAGTGGCATACTTAGATCTGAAAGTTATTTTTATTCAAAATTGTATATAATTTAAAAGAAAATGCTAAATGCAGCTTATGTTTTCACAAAATAAACAGAAAGAAAGACAACTGCATTTTACAACCGACTATTATATAATCTCAGTTATGATAAGACCTTTTATTGTGGAAATCGGTATCTTTGATATTTATTTCAGCCACTGTGATTCAAGAGATATTCATATCATGATAACAGAAAAGGGGGCTTGACTTTGGTAATTCATTCATGTAGACAGCATTCAAGGAGCTCCTGTAAGATGTTGTATGAACCAAAAAAACTGATACAGGTAGTCCATGTTAGGACTTATTTAAAGTAAGATATTTCCTAATTGAAATGAAAAGAAATATTACTCAAAAAGTGCCAAGTGAGGTCAAGTGTGTGGTTAAAGGCTAGAGATGAAATGAAATTGTCATAATTTACTCACCTCATGTTACAAACCTGTATGAATTTCTCTTTTCTTCAGAACACAAAAGAAAATACTTTGAAGAATGTTTCAAAAGTGTTTGTCCACATAATGAATGTCAACAGGGTCCAAAGTGGGGTGGGGTGGAAGTTCAGAGTCTAAAGATAGTAGAAATGTGCCTACATATTGTGAAGTGTAAAACCATAAAAATCTCATACCTCTCAGAACCAGCGGTTGCATCTGATCTCCTTTTCATTAAAGATCTCTCTGCAGAAAATTGAGCAAAATGCAAAACTTCAGCATTCTGAACAAAAGAAGATACAGATCGCCATCAGAGGATCTTAGACCCACATTTTACTCTTGGAGAAATGCTGGGAACAGGGGTTTCTATTCCAGGGAGATCACTGGATCTGCACAAATGGGGCTTGTTGGAAATGTTGCAAATGAAAAGGTAACCATGCAAATTCTGAATGAACGTCTTGCTTCCTACCTGGAGAAAGTTAGGAGTTTGGAGAATGCCAACGGCGAGCTGGAGGTGAAAATCCGCCAGGTTCTAGAGAAAAAAGGTCCAGATGCTAAGGACTACAGTCACTACCAAGCCACCCTTGATAAACTACGCAAAGAGGTAATTGGTACTTCTGTCCACTGAAATACTAGTCTCTAACAATATTGTCCTGTGTAGAATCTTAATATGAATAATTGTTCATTTTCTCATATTTTACCTGTTTTATTCATTGCTTAGACATTTGTATTCCTGTGAGGTTGAATGTGAATTTTATAGTATAGTATTAACTGGTTCAGTGGTCCATTGCACTAAATTATTGTCCAACCACATCCACAACAGCCTCTACTACCTTTAAGTTATATTTTTGCTTTAATTTTTATTAGTCATTAATGCTTGATCATTACTGGGTAACGTGGGTGTAATGAAAGGGATTCAGGTTCAGTTCAAAGAAATGATGACTCAAAAACTGGACTTTGAACGTGCCCTTGAGTAAGGAATATAATTCATTCTTGAGAAGCGGCTGCTTTACATTGGCCTTAGATAATTAACTAACAATAGGCTGTATTGTACATTTTTTGGTTATGTCCATTTAGATCCTGGAGATGGTTTTATACAATGAAAATATGGGTGTTCAAATTGACAATGCCAAGTTGGCTGCCGAAGACTACAGGGTCAAGTAAGCTGGTTTTAAAGACTCCATCAAATCAAACTCTATATTTTGTGGGGTTTATTCAATTTCTATTAGCTTTGAGGCCATTTATATGTCAAGAACTATATGCAAATGTGCAAGTTGACAATAAAAACTTGTAGCGGATATGTACATTTAAAAAGTACAGTCTTTCTTTTCCAGTGATTTTTTTTGTCCAATGAAACTCTAAATTGAGAATGTCCCTCCCCTTAATTCAACCTGCCACCAACTAGCAATATTTAAAAAATAGTAATAATTCTCATTAATGTAATGTGTCCATAGGTTTGAAAATGAATTTCAGCTAAGACTGTCTGTTGAAGCAGACATAAATGCACTGAGAAAGATGCTGGATGACACCAATGTGGCACGACTGCATCTGGAAAATGATGTTGAAGGGTTGAAAGTGGAGCTCATCGATTTAAAGAAACAACATCAATTGGTAAATACATTTGATTATATTACACATAAATAAAAAATCATATTAAATTACCATAGATCGGAGAGTGCACTAGCTCACAAATACAGTATGAGGGGCCCCAAAATATAACCCTGTGGAACCTCAAATCTATTTTTCAGGAAGCGTCGGAAATATATAGTCAGATCACCCAGTCAGGAGTGCATGTGGATGTTGATGCTCCTAAAGGACAGGACATGACTAAGATCATGGAGGAGATGAGAGCCAAGTATGAAAAGATCGCCCTCAAGAACCAGGAGGAGCTCAAAGCCTGGCACGAATCAAAAGTGGGCCACAATTTTTTTTTATTGCAAAGTTGACACTTTATTTCTGTTTTAAAGACAAGAAAGAAATGTAATTCTTTTTTTTTTTTTTTTGTATAGATCTCT
Organism: Coreius guichenoti; assembly: GCA_039654105.1. Classification (NCBI taxonomy): domain Eukaryota; kingdom Metazoa; phylum Chordata; class Actinopteri; order Cypriniformes; family Gobionidae; genus Coreius; species Coreius guichenoti. The sequence continues at coordinate 26,117,324 of CM077178.1, forward strand.
GTGGTGCAGGTTCAAGTGATCGAGAACACTGCAGCATTGAAGGAAGCCAGCACACAAGTCAGTGTGAGCCGCAGGCAGATGCAGACTTTGGAAACAGATCTGCAGTCTCTGACTGGAAGTGTAAGAGATTCTGCCCGCACACCTTGATAGAGCTGCCCACTTTTGAATATATTATTCATGTTTTGATTTTTTTTGCCTTTTCTTACAGAGAGCCTCTTTAGAAGAGTCCCTTAATGAAACGAAGTTGCGATATGGCATGCAGGTGGAGCAATTCAATGGCATAATTTTGCTGCGGGAGTCTGAGCTTAAGCAGCTGCGTGACAGCATTCAAAGTCAAACACTGGAGTATCAGGCCCTGTTCCACATTAAGATGGAGCTGGAAGCTGAGATAGCAACCTACAGGAGACTTCTGGACGGAGAAGATAAAAAATGAGCTTTGTCATTTTTGTATCATACATTTCGACCATGGCTATTTGTCCTTCAAAAAAAATTGCATCTTGATGTTAATAAAATATTCAGCAACACTTGGTCCTCTTTTGAACATTCTGTTGACCATAATTAACTTTGCATCTACATGTCAACTCTCATTAGAGTATTAGTAGACTGTCTGCTTAATATCTACTAATTCTTTATTGTGATGGTCCTCCAACGGACATTCTACTGACTATAAGCAGCTTTGCAACTACAAATCAACTTATTCTAACCCTAACCTGTCTACTAATACTCTACTAACACTCTAATGGGAGTTAGAAGACATGTAGGTGCAACGTTACTTATAGTCAACAGAATGTGTTAAAGGGACCATCAAAATAAATTGAAACCAAATATTTTAACAGATTTGAGAAAGTATCCAACAAAACAATATTAGAGACCATCACCCAGACGCTATAGTGGATGGCAAAATAGCGTCCTCTATCTCGAATACAATCAAAAAGTTATATAAACAAAAACGAGATCACTGCTGTTCATGAAAGATAACAGCACAGGCCAATATCTCACGAATCAAAACCATTCATAAATACTATGAATATTTTTCAGTAGTATTTCTGTTGAATCAGACTTTGAACATGTTGGAAAGCCACCGCTCTCTTAATTCAAACCATGCAGTGTATCTCTACACAAGCTTTGTTGTTTTATCAATGTCAAAGTTTCAGCTTCATGTTATGACAAATTGGACGCTTAGGGTCTAATGAGCATTTTGAAGATTTCATCACAATAAAAGAAAACAGCAAGTGGTGTCCAATTCCATTTTCATTTCACAAAAAAACATTCTAACTGTCGTTCATAATAACTGAAAGAGCAAAATGAAAACAAAACGATGGTCTTGTTTTGTACTTTAAACTAACAACAATGAACAATTAACCTACTGACAAATACATACATTAACTGTGCTCTCTTGTCCTTATATGTCTATTTTTTTGTGGTTGATTGCACTAATATTAATTGTTTTTCCCCAGTAAGGTGTTAAAAGAATGATTGATTATCCTTATCTTTTTGGAACTAACACTTGACAGGTAATCTTTCTTAGCAGTCTAAATGAGAAACCGAAAGCTGTCAGACTAAACATAATGTTTACCAATTGAGCCTGTAAAGCATTTTGCCTCCGAGGCATGATGGGTCAGATTTCCAGAGTAGAATTCAAGAGGAAAACAATTGTGAAGTATCCAATGACAATATTAAAAGTTCTCTGAGCATTATAAGTCTGCATTTACAGAGAAATGCATTTCTCAGAGTTTTTACAGAGTCTGCATTGTCTTATTTTTATGTTGTGCAACTGGCCAAATTTGGAATATTAGTATCAGTTTTATACAAATCTATGGAGGCAAACCCCATGAACTGACTTGAAAATGTGGCAGTGCACAGACTAAGTATAGAATGTTCCACTGTGGGCCTGTAAAAGCGGGAATTTGCGGCTAACTGTGAAGCACTGTTTCCACTCAAATCCTCCTTCGTCACAGCTGGAGGAGCCTATTCAGAGGAAAAGATGCTTGGTTTGCAGAGAGCGATGTCAACGCAGACATTTGTGGATGGAAAAGTGGAGCTGACAATCTGGGCAGGCCAAAATGATCCAGATGAAGCTTTTTGAGTTATAAAATATACTACAGTTTCTTCCAATATGCAAAAGAAAAGAGTTGTGTAAGCCTTTAAATCAAAATCTGAAAATAGTGACCTAAAGTAATTCTAGTGCTTTTCACACTTGAAATAGTTAACTCTGGATAAATGGAATCCTGGGTTATCTACATTTCACATAATTTTCCCGGGGTTAACAATTAATTCTGTGTATTCATAATTTGACATTTCACACTGTACATTCCTAATCCCTGGGTTAACAACCTAATTTGGATATTTGCGTTGTCAGTGTCATTGATTGGACGAACGCTGCACATGATGTTTACACTATATTGCCAAAAGTATTGGGACACCCCTCCAAATCATTGAATTCAGGTGTTCCAATCACTTCCATGGCCACAGATGTATAAAATCAAGCACCTAGGCATGCAGACGCTTCTACAAACATTTGTGAAAGAATGGGTCGCTCTCAGGAGCTCAGTGAATTCAAGCGTGGTACCGTGATCGGTTGCCACCTGTGCAATAAGTCCATTCGTGAAATTTCCTCACTACTAAATATTCAACGGTCAACTGTTAGTGGTATTATAACAAAGTGGAAGCAATTGGGAACAACAGAAACTCAGCCACGAAGTGGTAGACCATGTAAAATCACAGAGCGGGGTCAGCGCATGCTGAGGCGCACAGTGCGCAGAAGTCGCCAACTTTCTGCAGAGTCAATAGCTACAGACCGCCAAACTTCGTGTCGCCTTCAGATTAGCTCAAGAACAGTGAGTAGAGAGCTTCATGGAATGGGTTTCCATGGCCAAGCAGCTGCATCCAAGCCTTACATCACCAATGAAATGCAAAGCGTCAGATGCAGTGGTTAAAAAACACTCCGCCACTGGACTCTAGAGCAGTGGAGACGTGTCCTCTGGAGTAACGAATCACGCTTCTCTGTCTGGCAATCCGATGGACGAATCTGGGTTTGGCGGTTGCCAGAAGAACAGTACTTGCCTGACTGCATTGTGCCAAGTGTAAAGTTTGGTGGAGGGGGGATTATGGTGTGGGGTTGTTTTTCAGGGGTTGGGCTTGGCCCTTGGCCCTTAGTTCCAGTGAAAGGAACTCAAGACATTTTGGACAATTTCATGCTCCCAACTTTGTGGGAACAGTTTGGGGATGGCCTCTTCCTGTTCCAACATGACTGCGCACCAGTGCACAAAGCAAGGTCCATAAAGACATGGATGAGCGAGTTTGGTGTGGAGGAACTTGACTGGCCTGCACCTCAGTCCCAGTTGAGTCCTGACCTCAACCCAATAGAACATTTTTGGGATGAATTAGAGCGGAGACTGCGAGCCAGGCCTTCTCATCCAACATCAGTGCCTGACCTCACAAATGCGCTTCTAGAAGAATGCTCAAACCTTGTGGAAAGCTTTCCCAGAAGAGTTGAAGCTCTTATAGCTGCAGAGGGTGGGCCAACTCCATATTAAACCCTACGGATTAAGAATGGGATGTCATTAAAGTTCACGTGCATGTAAAGGCAAACGTCCCAAAACTTTTGGCAATATAGTGTATATTGCCGACTGTATTATAAAGTTTATCCTGAAGGGACTTTTCAGACTATAAAGGTAAGAATGAAACAATTGCTTCTTCAATCTCTACTTTATTTGACACTTTTTTTTTCTGTCACAATTTTCCCCCTCAAACGCTGAAATCACTGTTTATACAACACACTGTGTTTCCGTGACTGTCCAAAGCACATCAATATGAGGTATGCTATTGGTTGTCGGTTGCTAAGCATCTAGTCACAACATTCTAACACCGTATCATTTCACACTGTACACAATGTGGGGTAAACACTGCAAAAGCAGTGCTAACCCTGTTTGGGAGTAGAGTTTCATAACCCTGGGTAAAAAGTGGTGCTAACAGTTCCTTCCTAGGGTTAAAAAGCGGGGTTTCGAACAGCGATGACCTGGGGTTAATCGCAGTGTGAATTTGTGAAAAGCCCTTTTTTGTACTTATACACACTGAAGCCCTTCTTTTCAAAGCCTTTTTGAATAAATGGGTGAGGAAAAAGGAGACTTTGCTATGGTCACATGCTACGACAAGAATCCCACTTCTGTACAGCCCACTCAACTCATTTTTATTCTGTCCAGACAGTTACACAAAATGCTTTTGTTGCCACTGTAAAACAGCAATTGAGCAATACAGTACAGTATATGATCTAAGGCAGTATAGTCATGGTATAGATTTAAAGGGATAGTTCAAAATTCTGTCATCATTTACTCACCCTCAAGTTGGTCCAAACCTGTATGAGTTTCTTTTTTCTGCTGAACACAAAAGAAGATATTTTGAAGAATATGGGTAACCAAACAGTTGAAATATCTTCAAAATATCTTTTGTGTTCAACAGAAGAAAGAAAGTCATACAGGTTTGGAACAACTTGAGGGTGAGTAAATGATGACAGAATTTACATTTTTTGGGTGAACTATCCCTTTAAGTGTGTTCTTGACACTTGGTACTAACGCTATACAGTCACATGCCTTTGCATAGACTGGTACATTTTTCCTTTTGCATTAGTCCAACATTTTAATTGTACATCCTCTGTTTTCCTATAATTCTGGGAAGGTCCCGCATTCTTACTGAACAGTGACTCACTACTGAACATCAATATTTGTTTTTTTATGCTTCCCAGGGCGCTCAGAATGCACGTAAGTACCCTTGTATGGGTATTTCCTATTTCCTTTGCACCCCCTTAAATTCTCAATGTGGTCATTGCATAAATTAGCTGTTGGAGACTTGTTGGTGCTACACATTAACTTTACTTGGATATTTTACGTTTTATAAAGAAATTGAATGGTGCTTGGTCATGCAAAACGTCCTTACGTCCTTTGTGGTTGCTTATTGGTAATTGTATTCAAAGTGATTTTAGCGTGTTACTAAGACATTTAGTTGCAGGATAGGGAAAGAGTTTATAGCAGAAACAATAGAGAGAGAGAGAGAGAGAGAGAGAGAGAGAGAGAGAGAGAGAGAGAGAGGTGATCCTTTGAATCCTACATAACTCCCATTCCTCATGTCTGTTCTTCCTGAACAGGAGATTACCTCCAGATATCCCTCACAGGTGCGGCTTTCATAAAACCTGAGCCAAACTCCCCCTTCCTCCTCTTGCTCTGTTTTTGTATAATCATAGTGGGCATTACCTTTTATTATTATAAGTTTTACATTAAAAGCAGACATTGATGATATAGCAATGTTTCTTAATGTGATTCTTAAAGATGCTACTAAGTACAGATACTGATACACAACTGTATATATGCTTATACTTTCTGTTTTTCTAAATTAACTTTGTTAATGTCTCATAACTCACAATAGTGTTGAATTTAACTAAATTAAAGTGCAGTTATTTAGAAATTTTCTTTACAATCCATGCATTTTTGGGTCATGGGTCTGAAATCACCAGTGATCTATTGCATCCCAAACACATAGTATTCACAGTAATATTTTTAGTGTCAATGACAACTGAGCAAAACCTACAATCTTCCAGAAACTTCTCTTTCTTGTCCAGAGTCATACTGTGAGCAACAGGACTGGGCGACTTGAAATAACCAAAAAGTATTTAAGAAAAAACGTAGTACGGTAAGAAAAAAAATAGCTGCTGAAAGACCACAAGATGGCCGTTAGATTTTCCCATGCGCGTTTAGAATGTAATGTGGCGAAAAGCATACTGTAAACCATTTTGGCAACCTCCGTTTTTAATTTAGGGGGAAAACCCAATGGAATTTTAACCAGTATAACTATGGCAACCAATAACAAATCAAAACCAGACTGTGGTGACACCATGGAAACTAAACTCTGGCCAACATATAGGGAAATAAGAGTCAGCATACAGCATGTTAGTTTAAAAAGATTGAGCTATATTTAAAACAGTAGTAGGAGGAGCCCTTCAGCCAAAATTACACATCATTCAAATTACACTTCATTTACTTGAGATTATTATACAGCATTTTAGTAACCACACTCTTGAGGGAGTTTCCAACTTCTAACGATAAAATCAAATTTTCTTGATGACAGTTACTAAACAAAATCATTGGGATAAACACATGTTGGCTCGTGATTTGTATTATAAATATCCTTTTCTCATTTGGCTTACAAAAAAATAAAATAAATGGAAAGAGAAAGACATACACTAATAGGGCCTATAGTGAATAAAAAAAAAAAATTGGTGTAAGATTAAGAATTTTCACTCAGAAATTGCCAGTAAATTTTACATATTAGAAATGGCAAGCAAAATTAAATGTGACATTTTAAAAAGTAGAAAGACTGAAATAGTATTTTCTTATATTCAGATAATCTGGTAGTTAATCTGATACCTAAATCACTGTTGTAACTAGTTTGTTTCACCATTGCTTCTAACAATGGGAAAAAGGGCTGAGATGGGACTTTGAATGGGCGTGGGGAAGTTCCAGGTGCATCAATGAAAGGGCTTCAGAAAAACAGGGTTAATGAGAGGTCACTGTGAAATCACTCTCAAGTGACCAGTTTGCAGTGTAAATAGCAGCTTCCTGTCATCATATAGGCCTACAGCTGCATTAATGTTAAACGCACTACGCTGAACAAATGCTTAGCTGAACAGAACTGAATAGACCATCCACATGTACACACCCTAAACAAAAACTAAGATCTTTTTTAATGTTTTGTACAGCCATGGAAATCTTGAAATAACTAGTGGTGATTGCTAAGGGATTCAAACAAATATTACTTGTCTCGCACCATCTGTATAATTACTTGATAAATTAGAAATGTATGATACTTGAACTGTATTTAGGGGGCAGAATATCATAGAGACTTTGGGACTCTTTTTACTTTGGCCAAAAAGCAACCCCCTAGTACTAAACCACTCACATTTACTTCAGAAAACGAAAAAACAAAAAAAAAACAAAAAAAAAATCAAATTTCAGTTCACTAATTAGTCAAAAAAATGTTTTGTTCATAATTTTACAACAAAGCAAAATTGTGGGGGGAAAAAATAATATCCCGCTTTCCATGTTCATGTTAGTTTAGTAGAGGTATGTATTGCCACAGAGTCAACAATGAGGGAGACATTGAAGTCATAACATAATACATGACATAATACACCATCATGAATGACTCATGTCTTTCAATATGAAGTGTTTAAAAAAAACCTTAAGATCATACAATCACAGTACACTATTTTACACTATATGGTGGATAAAAATGACAATACTAATTCAGCTGCCCATATTTATGGCAAGGCGACGATTGTTTAGAGTTGACAGGGCAGAACTACTGGCTTAGCTTATATCAAGGAACTTTGCTGCCGTACCATGGGTGTAGCAGGCACAATGATATTACGCAGTGCCTGAAAATAGGCTAACTTCCGTCAACACAACCAACGTGACAACCTGCTTGCACAGGCAGCGTGCTAGCTGGGGACTATTTTCAGGCGCTGCGTAATATCATTGCGCCTGCTGCACCCATGGTACAGCAGCAAAGTTCCTTGATTATTACGCAGGAATGAGAGTTGAGTTCCTATCCATATCGGTCTAGAAAATCGCTACTTTTCATTTTCCGTCGGTCTTAGTACACGATGTAACTACAGTAGAGTCAAGTTTTAAATAGGAAAAATATCGAAAGTCTTTGGTCATTTTTGAGCGAGATGCTAACGGTCTAATCAGATTCAATGATCTATGCTAAGCTATGCTAAAAGTTCTACCGCCAGATCCGGAGATCGGCTGAATGGATTCGAAAACGGTAAAACTCAACTGTTTAACTCTAGGGGAGTTGGAAAATGAGCCTATTTTCAAAAAAAGTGGAGTGTTCCTTTAAGGGTGGCTCTTTTAAGGATTGTCAGCCTGTTAACATCATTAAATAGGAAAAATGCCCCTTTGCTATTGCACTTTTGAAAACACTATCCATATGAAACCATAATTTACAGACAAAGCATTATGAAATTGTTTATTTATGGTTTGCGATGTAGCTGCTGTCAGATCCAATACAGCTGACTGCTTCAACAAAAGTCCATTAGTAATGGGCGCTTTCGAAAACAAGCTTTAAAACATTTGCAAATGATTTGTTCGAAACAGTGATTCGGAGCGCGTATCAAACTGCCAAAGTTATGTGATATTAATACACAGCTTAGTTACATCATAACTGTTTCGAAACATTTCTAAATTTCAATGGTTCGCCTCTAGGTGGCGATGATCTCTGTGAACCCATTAACCAGTGTCTATATGGTTTTTTTAAAGTTTTATGAATATTTAATGACACATTTGTATAATAAAAATAAAGAGTTTTAGTTAGTCTCTTATTGGCCTGATTAACCAAGCTCTCCATAAAACAAACCCAACAATTTAAAAAACACATAATATACTAAAACTTCATATTTAATATTAGATGATTTGTTAATTGCACTTTCAATAAAACATTTGCATTTTGTTTGTAAAAGGTGTTTTTATGCATGTTTGAGCTGAGTTTTTGTTGCATTTACACCGTTAAGGCCCCGATATACTTAAAGCAAAATTGAAGAACGAACTGGTGTGACATAATTTCGAACAAAATCAGGCCAAAACGAAGTTTATTTTGTGTCTGTTTTGTGAGTTTGAAACAGCTTGCCAAAGTGAACTTTTGGCTGGTAAACCCCTTTAAACTACCATTGGTCCGTGGCAATTATATAATAGGTAGGTGTGGCCCTGAGTCTCTGCCTTCTTTGACGTGGAAATCTCTGGTTCATTTCTTCTGTTCAGTCATTTTTGCTGTGTGTTTAGTTTATTATTGAAAGGATTGAACGCTGGTGGGCGGGGCTTATGCTGCGATGACATAGAACTATTCGTTGATGGCTTGCTTTTGAGGCAGTCATATGCAAATGAATTTACCCATGTGACCGGTTTTGGAGCTCTTATATGTCAAAAGATCAAGGAACAAACGGATTCTTCAGAATTTCTCCATTTGTATTCCACGAACTGAAATAATGGCCTATGGGTTTGGAACGACATTAGGATGAGTAAATAATGATAGAAATATCATTACTGGGTGAACTATTCCAATAACATTCCAACTACATTTGGTCCCCTTTCAATCTTGTTAATGATAAATAGCTGTCGTTTGAAGTTTCTCATATTTCTCCAAGTGTGTTTATGTCTCACAAGTGTCCATTACCCCACAGTGACCTCCATTATAAATACTTGACCCACGACAGTGGTGTTGAAACAACCCTGACAAGCTGTCAGCACATCTTCACTTCCATGCATTTCAGGCCATTACCAGTTCCTAATGTAAATATATATATATGTTTTTTCTCTCTTTCTTGTTGGCTGCCTATGACACCCTTTGGAAAATTTCCACGGATATCTTCAGTTTTTGACAAGTAAAAAAGATATTGTGTTATCTTTATAGACCTGATCAGTGTCATCAAGATAAGCTAGGGTTACATTATGGGAGCAAAAATGCCAATTCTGCTTTTTTTTGTGCAGCGTTGTAGTTTTAGTAAAGGTTTAATTAAAATCAGCCCTTTCAAAGGGGTTAAAAAAAATGTTCTGTAATAAGACTACACTTTAATTTGAAAACAACCTCTGGTAGCCCTTACAGCAGCCTCATGACACAAAAAATAAACGGATGTAACAAGCAGAAGCTCTGTAGGAGGCTTGTTTCAGTAGTCGTCTGCTTGGCACAGATCTAAAATTCCAGCCATACGGCGACACTAGCCAAATGACACAGCACAAGGTCAGAGGTCAAACTGTTATAATGATTCGATGTGGACAACTTCATATTCTTCACTGGCCTCTGATCTGGTCTAGCACAGATATGACCAAAAAAGGGATTTCGGCGCTACTGCAAATCCCTCTGCTCCTCCCTAAGCACTCTGAGGCGAAATGAAATAACTTACTCCTTATGGGGCACAGGGAAGAATGCTGCAAATACAGATCGCAATTATTACATATACTGAGGAGATCACAAATTCCTGGAGAGAGACCTTCTAAGTCCTGAAGAAAAGACAGGAGATTCTCTCCCTGTTTGGCCTGGAATGAACACGGACAGACTCCCTCACTCTTATCTGCATATCCCAGAATGCCTATGCAGTATTACTGAAGGGATTATTATTAAAGCAGAGATATCATCAGTCTCCCAGGTTTTATTACCAATAGCTACATTTAGACAGTGGGTGAAATACTGAGCAAGTGATTGCAGCTAGTTTGACCATTATTTGTGAGTATATGGCTATAAAGTGGTGCAGGTTTGACGTCACTTTGTAGGCCAACAAGCAGTTAGCATCGCACTGGTTCCCTCGACAAAAAAACAGGATTTTTCCATAGGCTTTTGGATGATCGCAAAAAAAAAAGCTCTTTGATCAACAAAAGTTTATGATATTTATACGTTTTGTCCATCAGGATAATTGTCACGGATGAACACAACTTTTATGAAGCCTAAATGCAGTCGCCAGAAGTAAAAGCTAAAGGTAGGCTATAAACGAACTACACCACGTTCGTTCGACTTCAACATCACCATCACTAAGCTTCCAACAACTCTTTCAGTTTTTATTTTATTTAAGATCTTATTTCAGTCATTTGACCAAAATTCCGTTCAAAAACCCATTGACTTTGGGACGATGGAACCAGAAGTGCTAAAATGCTAACTCGCTTCTGTGTTTTGGCCTACAAAGTGATGTCATACCTGCACCACTCTATTGTGTAAGAATTGGGGGGAGGGGGAATACAATACAGATATATATAAAACGTTTTGAAACATCAATAATATATATATATACACACACACTGCCGTTCAAAAGTTTTTGATTGGTAAGATTTTTAATGTTTTTAGAAGAAGTCTCTTATGCTCACCAAGGCTGCATTTATTTTATTAAAACTACAAAAAAATAGTAATATTGTGAAATATTATTAAAATGTAAAATAACTGTTTTCTATTTGCATATATTTTAAAATGTAATTTATTCCTGTGATGCAAAGCTGAATGTTCAGCATCATTACTCCAGTCTTCAGAAATCATTCTAATATGCTGATTTGCTACTCAAGAAACATTTCTTATTATTATCAATGTTGAAAACAGTTGTGTAAAACATTTTTTTCAGGATTTTTTGATGAATAGAAGGTTCAAAAGAACAGCATTTATTTTAAATAGAATCTTTTGTAACATTATAAATGTCTTTACTGTAACTTTTGATCAATTTAATGCATCCTTGCTGAATAAATGTATTCATTTCTTTAAAAAAAAAAAAAATTCTTACTGACCCAAAACTTTTAAACGGTAGTACAATGTTGCAAAAGCTTTCTATTTCAGATAAATACTGTTCTTTTGAACTTTCTATTGATCAAAGAATCCTAAAAAATATATATATTTTACACAACTGTTTTCAACATTGATAATAATCATAAATGTTTCTTGAGAAGCAAATCATCATATTATAATGATTTCTGAAGGATCATGTGACACAGAAGACTGGAGTAATGATGCTGAAAATTCAGCTTTGTATAACAGAAATAAATTACATTTATTTTACATTTTAATAATATTTCACAATATTACAGTTTTTTTTTTTTTTGGTAGTTTTAATAAAATAAATGCAGCCTTGGTGAGCATAAGAGACTTCTAAAAACATTAAAAATCTTACAGATCAAAAACTTTTGAATGGCAGTGTACAGTGGGGAGAACAAGTATTTGATACACTGCCGATTTTGCAGGTTTTCCTACTTACAAAGCACGTAGAGGTCTGTAATTTTTATCATAGGTACACTTTAACTGTGAGAGACAGAATCCAGAAAAATCCAGAAAATCACATTGTATGATTTTAAAATAATTAATTTGCATTTTATTGCATGACATAAGTATTTGATCACCTACCAACCAGTAAGAATTCCGGCTCTCACAGACCTGTTAGTTTTTCTTTAAGAAGCCCTCCTGTTCTCCACTCATTACCTGTATTAACTGCACCTGTTTGAACTCGTTACCTGTATAAAAGACACCTGTCCACACACTCAATCAAACAGACTCCAACCTCTCCACAATGGCCAAGACCAGAGAGCTGTGTAAGGACATCAGGGATACAATTGTAGACCTGCACAAGGCTGGGATGGGCTACAGGACAATAGGCAAGCAGCTTGGTGAGAAAGCAACAACTGTTGGCGCAATTATTAGAAAATGGAAGAAGTTCAAGATGACGGTCAATCTCCCTCGGTCTGGGGCACCATGCAAGATCTCATCTCGTGGGGCATCAATGATCATGAGGAAGGTGAGGGATCAGCCCAGAACTACATGGCAGGACCTGGTCAATGACCTGAAGAGAGCTGGGACCACAGTCTCAAAGAAAACCATTAGTAACACACTACGCCGTCATGGATTAAAATCCTGCAGCGCACGCAAGGTCCCCCTGCTCAAGCCAGCGCATGTCCAGGCCCGTCTGAAGTTTGCCAATGACCATCTGGATGATCCAGAGGAGGAATGGGAGAAGGTCATGTGGTCTGATGAGACAAAAATAGAGCTTTTTGGTCTAAACTCCACTCGCCGTGTTTGGAGGAAGAAGAAGGATGAGTACAACCCCAAGAACACCATCCCAACTGTGAAGCATGGAGGTGGAAACATCATTTTTTAGGGATGCTTTTCTGCAAAGGGGACAGGACGACTGCACCGTATTGAGGGGAGGATGGATGGGGCCATGTATCGCGAGATCTTGGCCAACAACCACCTTCCCTCAGTAAGAGCATTGAAGATGGGTCGTGGCTGGGTCTTCCAGCATGACAACGACCCGAAACACACAGCCAGGGCAACTAAGGAGTGGCTCCGTAAGAAGCATCTCAAGGTCCTGGAGTGGCCTAGCCAGTCTCCAGACCTGAACCCAATAGAAAATCTTTGGAGGGAGCTGAAAGTCCGTATTGCCCAGCGACAGCCCCGAAACCTGAAGGATCTGGAGAAGGTCTGTATGGAGGAGTGGGCCAAAATCCCTGCTGCAGTGTGTGCAAACCTGGTCAAGAACTACAGGAAATGTATGATCTCTGTAATTGCAAACAAAGGTTTCTGTACCAAATATTAAGTTCTGCTTTTCTGATGTATCAAGTACTTATGTCATGCAATAAAATGCAAATTAATTACTTAAAAATCATACAATGTGATTTTCTGGATTTTTGTTTTAGATTCCGTCTCTCACAGTTGAAGAGTACCTATGATAAAAATTACAGACCTCTACATGCTTTCTAAGTGGGCAAACCTGCAAAATCGGCAGTGTATCAAATACTTGTTCTCCCCACTGTATATATATAAAATATAATTTTAAACATATTAAAATATGAAAATAAGTTATTTTTAAATGTGTATTTTTAAATTGTATTTCTGTTTTAACTGAATTTATGATTAAATAAATGCATCCTTGGTGAGCAGAAAAGACTTCTTTAAAAAAAAACAAAAAAAAATTTGAATGGTAGAGTAGCATATATGGCCATATTAAATCTATATTATTAGTATATTATTTAATGGAATTTAAGGGACAAAAATGTTTGTCCTTTTAAGAAGTAACGTATCTGAGATTACCATTGTGCAAGACATCCAACCCAGGTTGCTTAAGCAAGATTGTCCCTATAATTGTGTATTGCATGTTGTTTTGGGCAATGTGTCTGCTAAATATTTACTTACTACTTACTGAATATTATGACCATGATGACACTCTTCTGTAAGTACAGTGTGTCTGCTTACAAAACGTCTAGCCAAATGACATAGCTGTGCTGGTATGTCTCAAGCTGAAATACTATCAACCCTAAGAGATACTCATTACATTCATTCACACTGAGCTACTTTCATCTGGGAGGGTTTTTTGTTGGCGGGTGGAGGCCATCAAGGACATAAATCTCAGAGTGATTGCATGTGTTTGCGTCAAACTCAGATTTCAAAATCAGATGCAGAGGCAAGAAATTCATGGCCAGTGCTCTCTGGAATCCTACTGAAAGTATGTGTGGACCATCTGACAAGTTAATGTGTGTCTCATTTGTGGTCAATGATAAAGTGTAACTTTTCAGGAGACAAAGGCATTTGTGCAAATGTTTACAGTTTACTTTGGTTGTGTAAAAATCCATCAGCAGTAATTTGGTAAACATATGAGCTCTGGATTTTTGATTATATCAAGTTGGCAAATACATGCCTCATTAACCAAATAATGCTTGACATTTCTCTTTCATCCAGTAATGTGTTGCATAACAGGGCTAAGGTAAGAGAGCATTTCCCATGAAGAAATAATGTGGGCTGAAGATAGTGAGAGGCAGAATTAATGTGAAAAATAAATCTGAAAGTAAAAATGTGACAGATAAAGATAAGAAAATATAAGAAAAATCTCTGAGTCATTAAAATGTTAAGATTCCTGTAACCTAAAAGCATTTCTCTTTTTTTGTGCTGTAGCTCAGTTTTTGTCAGTCTGTTGGCCTGTTGTCAAAGTGTTAGGGTGAAGGTTGGGGAAGAAAAAAAATTATGTGCCAATGCCACTGCACTGCAAAGTAGCAGATCGCATGAAAGAATTTGAAAGGTCATGACATCTTATCTGAAACATCTGTTAATGTTAAACAAACCATCTCAGGGCACAGTCCTGGTTAATGTATCACTTAAAGTCTAGTGCTAAACTATGCCTGTTTGTCAGGGTGCCGCAGTTTTGGAAATATCTCTCAAAGCAAGGTCAGTTAAAAATAATAATAATAATAAAACATTGGCTTTTGATTACAGCTTGCGTATATATATATATATATACATAAAAAGAAGAAGGCAGAAGCCATTTAAAAATATAATAATTGTAAGATTGTAAAATACACACAATCAGACTACAGTTTCTTTTTTATTGATTACATGACATATTATTCACACCATAAATAACACTCATTCATAAATTATTGATTTTCTCAATATTGCATATCTAATCAACTCCTGACAAACACATTAATTATCATTTGCATTATCACTCAGTAAGTCATTTAACCTTATTGCTATGTCTTTGGAAGGCTTTTGTCTTTCAAACACACTTTTTTATATTATTTTAGATTTTACATTTTTATGATTTATTTAATTATTATATTTTCATTCAATGCATGAAGCCCCTGAAGTTCTGTCACAAACCCCAACCCTAATGTAATATTTAATGCATTTCATGTTATTGATAACAAAAAATAAAATATATTTTCTTTCTGTTTGTATTTTTATATCAATATGGTGCAAGATTATCCTATTCAATTCAATGTGATAAACGAGTTAGGTCAAAAGTAATCTAAAAGTAATCAAAAAGTAGTCCGATTATATTACCTAAAATGTGTAATGTAATGTACTATGTTAAAAAAAAAAGTATAATTTGAAAAAAAAAGATATATATATATATATATATATATATAGTTACTAAAAGTGTATTTAGATATAATTTTGTCATTATAAATGTAAAATTTCACAAAAATGTGTGCTTTATTTGGGCTGCAAAGTCTTTTTCATCATTTGCACAGTTGTTTTAGGGTTTTAGTTGTTGTGTTGTCATGGCAACAAAAGTTTTTTGTTTTTTATTAAAAATGTTGTTTTATAGACCAGCCTCACATACTATCATTGTGAGTTCCTCACTGTACTCAAATTTCAGCTTTCAAAGAAGTCAAAATTATTTTTTGTGGTATTTAACATGCCGCAAGTGCTATTGACTGATTTTAACTTGTTCTGAACCCAGAATATTCCTTTAAGCGCATATTCATTGCTGCATTTTGACTCATTCACTGTGTGGGTTTTCAGCTGTCAGATGTGATGCCAACTCAATTATACATACATATAACTGTTTCCGTTTGTATTCAGTAAACACCCATTAACCAAACATAAATCATTCAAATTGATATCCTGAGCTGGATTAAACAATAGGACTTTTGAGTTTGATGTCTTTCTTGCAAACAAAAGATTTTTCATGTTTTGTCAATGAGATCATGCAAGTAGTATTTTGAAGCATGCTATGTCAACATCCAATATCATGACATCATTGGTTTGCTCAAATCTGTTGGGTGGTAGACATGATTCATTGACTATTGAGACACAATTATGTAATGTGTTGCTATAGGAAGTTAGGTCCTATACTGTCGTTAATAAGGGTGTGAAATGTGATCACACTGAATCCATCCATGCTTGTGTCATCACATGGTGTCGGTGGCAAGTCGAAATTTGTCCTGCCATTATCTACCGCAGTTCTGGGAAACAATTTCACTTTTTATTGCAAGACTTATGATGAGAAGTGAATGTTGATGTGTCACGGTGTGGCAAGCAATGAAGAGGAGATGAGGTTCTAATTGCAACAGTAGAACTGTAATACAAGAAACAAATACTCAGGATCGGAGAAAAATCGCGGGAGACCTGGAAACCACCTCCATCCACCTATTTTTATGTGCATTTTGGGATATCGCATAAAAAAAAACGCTGGATGGAAAAGCCAAGGTGCGCATAAATTCAGGCTTAATTGAGTCGGATACATTTTTTATCCGATAAGAAAACATGCGCATAAACTCTGATGGATAATAAATTCCTCAATGCACATCAAAAAAGTCATGTGACTTTGCAACGGGACAGCATAACTGGACCAACCAGCAGACTGAACTCATTGCACAGAATCTGAAATGCTGTTTTCGTTGTTCTGATATGCCTGAGCAAAGTCTATTGTCAAAGTGGTTCGGTATAATTACCTCCCAGAACTGTCTTACACGACTGCGTTCCCAAACAGCAGCATCATGCCTCCGAAACCAAGATAACATGACCGCGTTTATTGCATTTCGTCTGCACACTCTGAGGAATAATATATTATACATACGTACATTATTATATATAGTGGCTTCTCCTACTGCATCAACTTCCATTTTTCTTAGTGATATTTAGCAGCAGTTTATCAGGAAGTGACGATTTTGTTCTCTTCAACTGACTGGACGGAACGGGTGCTTTATTCGCCAATGTTTTATGTAATATTCCAATTTTGCACACAAGTTAAATTTGCAACTTTGGATGGAAACATGGCCATTGATGCAACAAGAACAGACAAAACACAATTCAAACTAAAGCAAAGAAACTATATACAAAGGCTCAAACTGAGGGGCCGTTTTACACAACGTTTTCAACTAAAATCGGAAAACTTTTTAATGCGTTTTGGCTGTTCATTTACACAACAGCAGCGTATTGGGGGCCTGAAAATGTAAACTTATGAAAATGGGTTTCAAAGTGCAAGTTTTACAAAAAAATAAGTTAAAGGTGCTGTATGTAGGAATGACAACTAGTGGTTGAAATGGGTACTGCAGTCCAAATTAAAAATATAGTTTGGATGTTTGCACAAGCTCTGCAATTCGGCATTCCAGTCAAGTCGCTTCACATTTATTTATATATCACTTTATACAATAGATTGCTTAAAGGGGTCATGAACTGGCTTTTTAAAAAATGTTATACTGTTGTCTGAGGTCAGCTTATGGTGTTCACGTGGTTTTTACAATCAAAAACATCATAATGAATAAGTAATAGGCTATTTTATACCCTGGTTTTGAGCCTAGCTCTTGAAACGCTCTGTTTTTATGGGCGTGCCGCATTGAAGACTTGGAAGTAAACGCCCACTGCTATGATTGGATAACAGTTTTGCATATTATAATGAGCTTCGGCTCCCCAGTCATTACACGTGAGGAATTGTTTTGAAAACTTCCAATGTGGAAAAAACGGCAACCGGAATGATTTGCCCACAGGGCTCGCAAAATGTCTTTATCAAACAAACACATCTCATCCACCCGCAATTAATTGGAACGTTATTTTTTATTACTTGGCCGGCCCGATCGGTGGATATAACCGCGAACCGTGCATAACACACACACACACACACACACCCCATTTCATTATTTAAGATAGTGCGAGCCCTGGCCCATACATGTTCGAGTCTGATCACGAATCGCAGGACAATGAACCAACAACACCTCAAATACAAAGCCTGTGACAGCGTGGAAGTTATGTTTAGTTAGACACGTACATAATCAGTATATATCAAACGTAACAATGCAATATTATCACATATAAAAAACATTTTTTACTCACATAATTGTGTTGCATCATTCCTGTCAGATCCAGAAGCCACAGCATCATTTTTTAATCTCATCCCGTCTGCAAATCCAGTCTCTTGTTTACAAACGAATCCGGTGAAATGAAGCGAACAAATGCAATGTCTTCCTCACGTGAGCTGGATCTTCATTAAAAATAAAGTTCAACCATGCATTTTGGAATCCGAAGGAAGCTTATGGCATGTTTAAAACATGCCATAAGCTTTATTGCTTGGAAGTTCGATCCGGTTTAGCTCCACATAGGCCTATGTTATTTATCTAACATGCCAGGCACGAATTGGTGGGCGGGGCTACAGAATTAGGCGTTCGTCTTCTTCGGTTAAGGCGGTGTTTCACTGCACTCTGACGTCACAGGGACACACATTCGCAGATCGATCGTTTGCTGAGCCAGCAGTCAATAAAAGCTTTTCTTTGACTAACAAGGAAGTTTTCAGCTCTGAAATGTACAGGATATTCTTATATTACATTTTATATATCAAAATCTCAATTCATGACCCCTTTAAAAGCAAGCATTTACAGCATTAAACATGAAAAACATTGTCAGTAGATATGCTTCCATCCAAAGTTGCGAATTTAACTTGTACGCAAAATTGGAATATCGCATAAAACATTTGCGAATAAAGCAACATTTCCATCCAGTCGAAGAGAACAAAATCTAAATATCAATAGGAAAAGTAGGAGTATATATATATATTATATATATATAGGAGAATATAATTTTTCGTATATGTGACGCTGGACCACAAAACCAGTCATAATGGTCAATTTTTTTAAATTGAGATTTATACACCATCTGAAAGCTGAAATAAGCTAAATGAGCTTTCCATTGATGTATGTTAGGATAGGACAATATTTGGCCGAGATACAACTATTTGAAAATCTGGAATCTGAGGGTTCAAAAAAAAAAATTTGATATATTTACGGTAGGAAATTTACAAAATATCTTCATGGAACATGATCTTTACTTAATATCCTAATAATTTTTGGCATAAAAGAAAAATCAATAATTTTGACCCATACAATGTATTGTTGGCTATTGACTACAGACTTTGCTCAGGCATTTCAGAACAACCAAAACAGCATTATAGATTCTGTGCAAAAAGATCTGCCCGCTGGTTATTCCAGTTATGCGTCCCATTTTTTTTGATGCGCATCGAGGAATTTATATATAGTTTAGTTTATCAGGGCCTTTATCGTCCCTGTGTAAAATACAAAAACGTGAAAACGGTGATGTATTACGTGTTCAGTCTATAGGCGAGTTGTGTTTCTTTACAAAGTGACATCGCCAACTACTGGCCTGGTACGCATAATACAGCATTTTTAGTTGTTTTCGCGGATCCGTGTGAACGGGGATCGTTTTGACAATGGTGTTATCTGTACGCGAAAGACGCAAAGGAAAAACATTTCCATTTTTAGTACATTGTTGTGGTGTAAACGTACCCTAAATCAAGTGTTGCTCGCTGCAGAGCCAAATGACATCCAGCTCTCCCTCTCTGGACGTAATAGGTGGAGCTTGACCTAGTTATGTTCAGGGATAGGGTTATGGGTAGGGTTAGGGTGTGGTTGGACCTCCACCTATTACGTCCAGAGAGCTCTAGCTCCACCCATTGGCTCTCGAACAGATGGGCGCGAGTCCATTTGCTATTTAAACAATGTGGCGCTGGACGTTAAAATTATATAATGATAACTGCGTTGGGCTGAAACTCACTTGCGCCGTATTGCGCCGGGTGTAGCTATGATAGAGCCTGATGTAGCTGATACATAATGATAATGTCTATGAGCATTTTTTTTTTTTTTTTTTTTTGTAAACGTCAAGTTAAACTTTATTGTAATGTTTAAACAAAAGTCTATATTTTAGGTCCTGGTCATCATGTCCTTTGAGTTTTTCACCATTTTAAACACCTCTTTGCCTTCAGTAGTCAATTTTAAATGGTGCTGTAGTATTATTTAAATGTTAAAGTACAAATATTCCACACACTATCTAACTTAATCTAGTTTGCATAATAAATATAAAAAAATTTATATTAAAATAGAAATGAATGTCACATCAACCTCAATATTTTTTTTTTCACACAGCATTTCTGAAACAAAAAGAAAAAACTAAACACCACACAACCTTGAAAGCAAAAGTTCATCTCCTTTATCTCTTCCAAAATTTCAACGGAATGATGTTTATCTTTGTTCCAGTAAGAATCCGAGTATGACTCAAAGATGGGAAATACACTCCTCCTGTGAATGCGGAACGGGCCAGACTGTCTTTAAACTTTACTACAGTCAGCAATCATATGTACTCACAGTGAGGCCGCATGCTGTACCTTATGTTTGCAGAGTTAGATAGGAGCAGTTTGGCCATATGTGTGTGTGTGTGAGAGAAATGTATGTCTAATTGAGTTGACTTTTAACTTTTACAATGTTGACACAACATTATAAGGCAAATAGCAGAGCATGGGAAAAGGCCTTGACAGAACATAAAGAATTATCTGGAGGTTAAAGACTTTTCCTCAGCTTGTCAGTGTAAGATATTTTTAAAAACCTAAAAACGTATTACTTTACTAGCCCCATCTACATCAGAAACACAGAATAAAGCAAATATTATTCACAATTTCAAATGATTGATGTGCACAACCGCTCGAAAATTTGGGGTCAATACGTTTTTTTTTTGTAATGTTTCTGAAAGAATTCCCATCATGGCTGCATTTATATATTTATAGATCTGCAAAAATACAGTAAAAACTGTAATATTGTGAAAAATTAATACAATTTAAAATAAGTGTTTTTAGTTTTAATATATTTTAAAATGTCATTTATTCCTGTGATCAAAGCTGAATTTTAGCATCATTACTCCAGTCTTCAGTGTCACATGATCTAATATGATGATCTGCTGCTAAAAAAAACATTCCTTATAATTTCTTATAATTATCACTTAAAAAAATGAAATAAAATAAATTTTACTAACCTCAAACTTTTGAACAGTTCAGGGCAATATCATCTAGTAGTTGGAACAGAGGATGGGTGATAGAGAAGTGAATAACGCCACTGACAAGAGGGATGGATAGTATTTAATGTAGGCCTAACTAAATGTAACAATTGGTAAGGGCATATTCAGAGTGAAAGAACTTTTACCACTTCTGCAGTTTTCAATAATCGCAAGGAGAGATAATAAGTGATTTATAAGGGGGCTTAAGCCTTGTTTATACTTTCGTCTGGCCCCGCAGCGCGAGCCTCCGCTGACTGCGCGCGCGCCTCGTCCGTTTGGAGAGGTGTTTATACTCGACGCGCTCGCCGTTGTGCTATTCTTTGAAACGACAGAGGGCGACTCGGAGTAATTGTTCTATAAACCATCAGGAAACAGCGGCGAGAAGAAGTAACGTTATACACGTGACAATGTTTACTTATCTTTGTCTTTAAATCGAAATCCTCAAAGAGCGAATATATACTGCTTTATTCGTTGATTCATAAATGGGAAATCTGGCAGCTATGGAGATCCCATTTCACTTTCAAGATTTAGACTTCGTCAGATAAATGATAAGGCTGAGGTAATGTCACTTCCGCATGGGAACGATCAGTAAAAACAACACACACTCATACCAGGGTTGATATTTCTCTTTTAGTTAAACTTGATTTAATAAAATAACTAAAAAAAAAAAATTATATATATATATATAATATTAATAACAAGAATACTAAAATTTAGCTAAAATGAATACAAACTACAATAGTATGGGTCTCACAATTCAGACTTTTTTTCTCAGAATTGCGTTATATAAAGTCGCAATTGCGAGTTATAAAGTCAGAATTGCTTTATAACTAGCAATTCTGACTATAACTCGCAATTGCGAAATATAAAGTCAGAATTGTGAGATATAAACTCGCAATTCTGAGAAAAAGTCAGTATTCAAAATTGGACTTTATAACTCGCAATTCTGACTTTATAACTCGCAATTCTGAAATCAGATATAAACAATTGTAAGATAAAAAGTCGCAATTATCTTTTAAAACGTTTTATTTTGTGGCGAAAACAAGCTTCCATATAGTAGTTAAAATAACACTGGCTTGCAGTGACAGACGACATATCATACCAACTAACGTTACCATTTTCACTCACAAACATGACGTATCTCCAAAAACACAGTTTAGGGTTGTGTTGGAGTCCTTAATGTTTGTGTCATTCTGCTACAAAAACAAAAAAAGATCCTAAAGAGGCAGTGATATAGCTTGCTTTTCCTCACAGAAGCCAAACAGTTCACAGCTGTTTATACACAAAGAGGTCACAAACCAGGTTGAGACACACCTCGCTCTTGTCAGACCTCTCAAAAGCTTCCTTTTATTTATCCGCCACAGCAAAACGTGTGCGTTTATGATGAGGCTGTGATAGACAGGACTTTTATTCTCTGGTCTGAAGAGAGCTTGTCATCAGCTCTAAAGGATCCGGTCTATAGTTCCCATCATCAGCGCTGATAAAGCAGTCAGGTGGGCAAACAAACCCTAGAGAGTAAACAGTCGGACTGACTCACCAGAACACAACCTGGCAACCAAACATCCAACACAGCAGGTTATGTTTTAATAAGAACAAGTTTGCACTTTCTTTTCAAACTTTCCACGGCTCAGCAACTCATGGCTCACTAGTTTTTTAATTAGGCATATATTATGCCTTTTGCACAACACTAATGAATTTTTGGCTGAAATAGATTTGGAGGCCAGAAATCATTGGCGTAAATAGTGATGTTTAATTAGTGCTTCTTCAATGATGCAGTTGACTGTGTCAGTAGTTCACACAACGTTGAAAAGCTACAACAAGTAAACATGTCGGCAGTGTTGATGTACTTCACCATGATTAAAAATGACGTAGCAATATGTAAAATGTGTTCGGCTGAAATATCGAGACATGATTTGTTGCAGAAGAACTTTACTGACTGTTTTAATGCATCACCTAAGAACACAACACACTAAACAGCATAAAGAGTTCAAATTTAATAACCGAAACTTTTTTCGCTAATGTCTGTTTTGTTTTGGCTAATTTCTATGCATCACTAAAGGCGCACTCACACAAAGTGCGCCTTTAAAAATCGTTCAAATGTAAAAGAATAGCAGATTCGATAAACGATATCATTGGAATCACTTTAACTACGATTTTTTTCCAGCTGAAGAACGATAAAAACATTGACAACCAATCAGTATCCTTCAGACTTTAAAGAGCTTGAGCATTTAAAGTTGCAGACGACAAAACTACAGTGTGTACTTATAATAAACAGAACGATATCCTGTGCTAGTGTGGACACTGATATAGTTATCGTTATACTGTAGTTATGGTTCTTGCCAGTGAGTACACATACAGCATACTCTGGCCAACATGGAAATTAGAGCACTATTTGCATAACTGCAGCTCTAAATATCCAGCAGAGGTCACATATATGGCAGTGTTATTTTAGTATTATTTATATATACAGTATATACACCGATCAGGCATAACATACTAATATTGTGTTGGTCCCCCTTTTGCTGCCAAAACAGCCCTGAACTGTCGAAGCATGGACTCCACTAGACCCCTGAAGGTTTGCTGTGATATCTGGCACCAAGATGTAAGCAGCAAATCCTTTAAGTCCTGTAAGTTGTGAGGTGGGGCCTCCATGGATCGGACTTGTTTGTTCAGCACATCCC
The DNA here is from genome assembly GCA_039654105.1 of Coreius guichenoti. Taxonomy (NCBI): domain Eukaryota; kingdom Metazoa; phylum Chordata; class Actinopteri; order Cypriniformes; family Gobionidae; genus Coreius; species Coreius guichenoti. The sequence continues at coordinate 26,141,125 of CM077178.1, forward strand.
ACTCGATTGGATAGAGATCTGGGGAATTTGGAGGCCAAATCAACATCTCAAACTTGTTGTTGTGCTCCTCAAACCATTCCTGAACTATTTTTGCTTTGTGGCAGGGCGCATTATCCTGCTGAAAGAGGCCACAGCCACCAGGCAATACCGTTTCCATGAAAGGGTGTGCAATGCTTAGGTAGGTGGTATGTGTCAAAGTAACATCCACATGGATGGCAGGACCCAAGGTTTCCTAGCAGAACATTGCCCAAAGCATCACACTGCCTCCGCCGGCTTGCCTTCTTCCCATAGTGCATCCCGGTGCCCTGGTCCCCATAAGCAATGCACACGCACCCGGCCATCCACGTGATGTAAAAGAAAGCGTGATTCATCAGACCAGGCCACCTTCTTCCACTGCTCCGTGGTCCAGTTCTGATGCTCACATGCCCACTGTTGGCGCTTTCGGCGGTGGACAGGGGTCAGCATGGGCACCCTGACTGGTCTGTAGCTATGCAGCCCCATACGCAACAAACTGCGATGCACTGTGTATTCCGACACCTTTCTATCAGAACCAGCATTAACTTCTTGAGCAATTTGAGCTACAGTAGCTCGTCTGTTTGATCAGACCACACGGGCCAGCCTTCGCTCCCCACGTGCATCAATGAGCCTTGGCCGCCCATGACCCTGTCGCCGGTTCACCACTGTTCCTTCCTTGGACCACTTTTGATAGATACTGACCACTGCAGACCGGGAACACCCCACAAGAGCTGCATTTTTGGAGATGCTCTGACCCAGTCGTCTAGCCATCACAATTTGGCCCTTGTCAAACTCGCTCAAATCCTTACGCTTGCCCATTTTTCCTGCTTCTAACACATTAACTTTGAGGAAAAAATGTTCACTTGCTGCCTAATATATCCCACCGACTAACAGGTGCCGTGATGAAGAGATAAACTGTGTTATTCACTTCACCTGTCAGTGGTCATAATGTTATGCCTTATCTGTGTATATGTGTGTGTGTGTGTGTGCTATTTTAGTATTTATTCACATTTTGAATTAGATTTTATTTTAAATATATTTAATAAATATGTTATTACATTTTCATTTTCATTTTAGAACTTTTATTATGTTTTTGTCATGTTTATTAGTTTTTTCTTTTAGCTTTAATTTATTTTTATTTCAGTTTTCAGAATTTTAGTACAATTTAGTTAGAGATTTTTATTTCATTTTATATCTAATATTCATATTTTATTGAATTTAAGCTTTATTTCAATCACCAGAAATGTTTTAGTTTTAGTTAACCATCTATCAGTGTTGTTATGGTTATTTTATCTAGAAAAAAAAACCTCTTCCTGGCAACGCGGTGACATCAAAACCAACAAACACCGGAACACTCAAATCAAAACAAAAACCTGGATCTCTTATCGCCGTAACTAAAATAAACTTGTAAAAATGGAACTGAAACCAGCCAGCAGCCAATCATAGTACACTATCACTTCCAAAATCAATGATTTCACAAGTACATGTGATGGCTATGCTGGTGAGGATCCCTGTTGCCAAAACAAACACTGAGCTGTTTGGTCATTATCTAAGACACAACCTCTGAGGTTATGCAGTGAAATGAAAAAAGATGAATGCATAGGATGTGGGCGTCACCTTTGCCTCCCACCGCCTCATCGCTGTTAAACTGTGGGATGTGCTCTGAAGCTTGGCGTCCTCCCAATCCTCCCACGTGCTCCGGCCTTGCCCTTCAGAGACTTATCAGACACGCAGAAGCCATTGCTATGGTTACTGCTCTAAAGTTTGGGTAAAAACAAACCAGAAAAAAAGTGGAAAAGCCTTGCAGTCATGACTGATGGCCTCATGCTTATTTCTACTCTCAAATGAGGCATGGTGTCATGTGGCATCAGCTTCCTGCTGAAATAATTCTGAAATATGAGCTGAATTAATTCCTTTTTCCATCATCTGAAAGACTTTTGAGTAGGTGAAAGGATAAAAGAATGACTTTTGGTGTCAAGATATAAAATCCCATGGCATGCATTCAAAACCCTTCACCGGCACTTAGTGACTTTTTCATTCACTTGAGCATCTGGTTTACACTTAAACCATGAAACTTTGTGCGTCACATGCGCTTTATAGCATCAGCTTTCCGGAAAGAACAAATGATCTTCAATATGGGTTTACTTTCTTTTCTGGCAATGACAACACTGCCACCCTGTGTTTAAGCTGACATAAAATGCCGTTTTATGTGACATGTTAATGTTTACTTCATCTAAACCATTTTAAATAAACTTTTAATCTTTTCTTTAATTATTATGTCATATATCCTATATTAATTGAGAGTCTACATGGATTGTGTATTTACATTGTGAACTGCCAAAAAGCTAAACAGAATCACAAGACACTAGGCAAAGAACATTAGACACCTTCACTGTTCAGCCATAGACATCAGCAGCCTTTGCCTTATGGAAAAATATATATTCACAACACTGTAAATATTTTTTATTGGGCATTAATAAAAGTAGTTTAATACAGTGATTCCTAAACTTTTTGTCAGCTGAATTGTCTTTTAAAAAATATTTACTTGAAGTACCCCTTGAGATTTATAATTAAAGGGATAGTTCACCCAAAAATGAAAATTAGCCCATGATTTACTCACCCTCAAGTCATCCTAGGTGTATATGACATTCTTCTTTCAGACGAATACAATCGGAGTTTGCAATGTCCTGGGTAATCTAAGCTTTATAATGGCAGTGAATGGCAGCCCAAAATTTGAAGCTCAAAAAAGTGCATCCATCCATTATAAAAGTAATCCACACGGCTCCAGGGGTTAATAAAGGCCTTCTGAAGCGAATCGAGGGGTTTGTGTAAGAAAAATATCCATATTTAACACGTTATAAAGTAAAATATCTAGCTTCTGGCGGACCGCCTTCCGTATTCAACTTACGAAGAAAGTGTAACGCCTCTCGCAGTTCAAAACGTCATCGTCGTGCAGTTACGCTTTTTCCGTAAGTTGAATACAGAAGGCGGTCTGCCGGAAACAGACCCATCGATTCGCTTCAGAAGGCCTTTATTAACCCCCTGGAGCCGTGTGGATTACTTTTATAATGGATGGAAGCACTTTTTTTTGGGCTTCAAATTTTGGGCTGCCATTCACTGCCATTATAAAGCTTGGAAGAGACAGGATATTTTTTAATACAACTACAATTGTATTCGTCTGAAAGAAGAATGTCATACACACCTAGGATGGCTTGAGGGTGAGTAAATCATGGGCTAATTTTCATTTTTGGGTGAACTATCCCTTTATTAAGTTAAGTTAAAAATTTCAATAATTTAATAAATCATTCACGGTTCTCTGATGTTAGTTAATGGTCACATTCTTAGTGATCTTAGTTTTTTAGTATTTACCATTGTTTTTATTTTATATTTATTTATTTAATTTTACATTTTAGGATTTAATTATTAGCTTTTCAGCAACTCACAAACTTCAGTTTGGGAAACCCTGGTTTAACAGATTAGTAGTTTATGAACCTTTAAATATGTACAAAATTATATGTTCATAAATATTTGTATGTGATCAGTTAAGCATTGTATATTCTTTGTTAAAGTTATTGAAGACTTAATTTATATGAATAGGAAATAAACTAGCTCACATTTAACACAAAAGTTGTTACCACAGTGAAATTTTATTTTGCCAACTTTATTAGATTTATTAGAAATAGTTTGACCAAAGAAGCAGCAGTTTTATTTATGAACTCCATGATTCTTTCACATATCACATACTGTATGACTACCTGGACACAAACTTGTAAGTGTATTCTTAAACCGGTTGAAAGTGTTTCTAAACAAGCTCTTAAAAAGCCAAATAATTTTCATCATTGTAGTGTTATAACTAATTTTTCTTTTCTGAGTTGGGAACATAATTTTATAACAAACATAAACACAATTTGCTGATTTAGTACTTGTTTTTAAAATTTTAAGTGGTCTTGCTCCACCAGGTTTTAAAGATTACATTTATCAAATAACTGGATGGTCCACAAGAGCTGGTATAAGGGGTGATTGTAATGTGCCATTGAGAAGAAGTTATTCTGGACAGCTATTTTTTGCTTTTAGAGGAACACATGAGTGGAACAGACTCCCAATGGAACTAAAAGAATTAAAACAGATCATTGTGGTTTCTCTAAAAGGCTGAAAATGTGGTTACTGTTGAATCACAATTTTGGAGTCTGTGTTTTAAATTTTGTTTGCTGGTTTCTGTCTTTAACATCAACCTGCAAAGTATGGAAGCTTGTTTCCGCCACAGAATAAAACATTTTAAAAGATAATTGCGACTTTTTATCTCACAATTGTGAGTTTACCTCTCGCAATTCTGACTTCTTTTCTCAGAATTGCGAGATATAAACTCACAATTGTGAGTTAGAGTCAGAATTGCGTGATATATAATCTCAGAATTAATATTTATATAAATATATATAAATATAAAGTCAAACTCGCAATTGCTACTTTATATCACGCAATTCTGAAAAAAAGTCAAAATTGTGAGATAAAAAGTCGCAATTACCTTTTTTATTTTTTTATTCTGTGGCGGAAACAAGCTTCCAAAGCAAAGGGACTACGGATAAAAATTAGCCAATTTGTCTAAATCTGGCACATTTTTCATTTTATGTATTATTAATGTGTATTGTTCCCGATTAAAATAAACAAATAAATAAAATGTATAAATAGGCCGCATGCTGTACTTCAGGTGTAGACTTTGCTCATGAATATGAATTAGATTGGTGATCCTATTAACCCTAACTTATTGAATGAAAGAAATACATTGCTAATGCTGGTGAATAAATAAATCGTACCGTTATAAGGGAATGGTTCACGCATTAAAGTCGGCATGAAACACAAGTTGTTATGGACTTTTCTTCCCGTATTGTGATGTATATCCATGTGAAACGGCTTCTCGAACAATAAAAAATGTAGGGCGGGGCTTGATTTTGTATAGTTGTGGTTTGCAATTGGTGGATCTCATGTGAGTGACAGGTTGTCCTGCCAGTAAACACATCAGAGAAGAGATGTCACTGCAAGAGGGAGGAGAAATTATTGGGGGCACACAAATTTAAAAAAAAAATAATAATAATGATGTGCATGGATACATAATTTATAACAAATGCTGCAATATTCCGTAAAAAATAAGAATTGTCCATTTTTATTTCATGTTGATTTTAAAGATTTATATATATTTATATTAATATTTCTATTCATGCACTGCACTATATATAGTAAAAGTAGGTCAGGGTTCAAAGGCAACCAGCTAAAGAAAAAAACACATTATCTTGACGCATTTTGAAATATATATAACTTGACCCTCTTAAAAAGTTTCATGGTGCAAAATGCTGAAAAACAACTTAAGGCCATGGGATGGACAAGATCATGTCACGGCAGATTAGCCAAAGGAAATGCAAGACCTCCTGTGTGACTTCCCTGTGAACACTTTTCTGTTCACTTAGACAAAAAGTTATTAAAAGTAGCCAACAGTTAAACTATAAGAGGCCTTAGGGAGTTTATGTGTGACATAGCCTAATGTGCCTTACTTTGAAGCTGATAATGGTGTCACGATGCTGATGCTCTTGCAGTTTTTCGCAATTTTCAAGTAGGCCAAATTAGACTACAGGAAGAGTGAATGATAATAACAACATGATTTGAAGCCGCAATCGCGAGCAGTGCCCTCTGTTGGTCAGCATATCACATGATGTGTTCTGCAATTATATATAATTGTCTACTGCAGGAGTTTTCAAACTGGGGTCCATGGCCATAAGGGAGTGCTAAGGGGTCAGTGGAAAAGTGAAAATAAAATGAAATAAAACAAAGTGAAAAAAGTGCTAAAAATAATAAATAAATAAATAAAAATGTATTAAAATAAAGGAATAAAAATAGATGAAAATAAATGAATACATTTAAATAAATAATAAATTAGTACAGTACTGTTGTGAGTAGAAATAAATAATTTAATAGAAACTAAATGTTTTCCACAACATTTTATACAAATGTATAATAATACATTTTCACGGTATAAATTGGGTCTATGAAAATACAGTTGCCTAGCTGCCTTTTAAATTTTAGGATGGGCGTCCATCACTGAGGATGATGATATTAGCTGGTCCATGACATAACAGACTGAAAACCCCTGATCTAATGCAATGGTATTCGTGCTCTTTCAATAGGGTCCACCGTACGTGTACAAATAATTTTGGGAGACATTGTTTACGTGCATTGACAGCCCAATCCATAAAGCCTACATTACCCAAACTGCCATGAGCGCAGCGCTCATAGAGTTATATACATAGATGGGAACACAAAACTAATACAAGCAAAGATAACCAAATAAAAAAGAAAAGAAATCACAAGTAAAACATCTGAGCAATTGGAGCATGTTAAGATAAGAAGAAGAGACTAAATTAAAGGGGGATTTTAAAAATAACGCAACAAGATCATGTTTTCACGGACTTATCACGGACTAAAGTGAACGAGGTTGGAACTACGCATACATATCTATGGCAGCGCTGACGGCGCGCACCAAGCCACGCCCCCATCCGGGGATATGACACGCACTCCTTCTCCAGCATGGCGGCTTCAGGTGAGGATTTTATAGATTTGTGCCAGGGCCGGTTGGGGATTTTCTGGTGCGACATGTCATTTGTGTCAGGGAAATTGCTTTCAGTGGCAGATAAAGTGTGTCCGAGATGATTGCAACCTTGTTGGAGGTGAATTAGCGGCGAGGGCTGATTGTTAAAGCTTGGTCTTGAGTTGTGAAGAGACGCTGCGTCGAAACTGCACCAGCAGCTGTATGTGCAAATGCGAAAACATTGATCAGCTTATTTACTTTCTATCCAGACAACACGCAAGCGCTGCTTACGGCTCATTTTACTCTGTTTGTGTCTCCGTCAGAAAATAAAGCACATGCAAGCCCGTGTTTACATGCGCGCGGCTTTGTGTTGTTTTCGTTGCATTTAACTATTTTGTTTTTCCAAATGTGAATGCAGTATTGCTTTGTTTACAAGACACGAACGAAACATAAACAATTGGCTCAGGCGCATACAAGCGCAGGCGCAGAATTGAGGGAGGGGCTGCTGTAACTTCATACATTCACTTAACACGTTACCGCGTTTATCTGACAGCTTACACCGCCTTGTATGAGCATAAAGAGCGCATATAAATATTCATTATGCTAGCTGTCATTGGTCTTCTGCACTGTCCCAGGACAAACACTCAGTACAACTCGATTGGAGATCTTCTGCTGTCCCGGGACAAGCAGTTGTCTTTATTGTTTTTGGATGAACGCTCTGTGTTGATTTATTAGAGGGGCCATTTTACAAAATAACTGGCGTTTCCCTCCCTAATGCATACTCCGTTATATTAACAGAAATGCACTTGATTTTTATTTTATTTTCAATTATATGTATTTTTTCCTCACTATTAATATATTATTTTCATCATTATTATGGTTATTGTTTTACTTATTTTTAATATTTTTTTCTACTTTTTATTATATATTTTTTATTTTATTATTGTTATCGTTTTATGTTTTTTTTTTACTTTTTTCTTTTTTTAATTAAATCCTCATCTTTTTAATCACTATTTTCTTATTTCTGTTTGTGCCTAAGATATACTAGTATTTCAGTCCAGTTACAATGATTTTGTATGTAAACAACTTATGTGTAGTTTCATGACCTCAGGCGCAAGGCTTGCATTGTCACACGAAACCATAAAATTGTTAACCGTCAGCCATGTTACCATACTGAGGACATGTATTAAAAAAATATTTAAATTTAACATGAGATGGCACGTGATAATGCCATTTATTAACACTTAAAGGGATAGTTCACCCAAAAATGAAAGTTCTGTCATAATTTACTCACTGTTCCAAACCTGTATAAATAAAATGTTTGTAACCACACCATTGACTTCCATAGTATTTTTTCCTATTATGGAAGTCAATGGGGCCCATCGACTGTTTGCTTACAAACATTCTTCAAAATATCTTCTTTTGTGTTCAACAGAACAAAGACATTCATACAGGTTTGGAACAACATGAGGGTGAGTAAATTATGACAGAATTTCTTTTTTGGGTGAACTATCCCTTTAAACACATTATTTTTCTAATAGAATTGTAAAATTGTACATGTGTGTACTTTAAAAATCTCCTTGTCATACTGGAAAAGGCACACATTTCACAGAATGACCCTGATGGTCTTCTGCACTGTCCCGAGACAACCCCCAAATTTTTTTGGAATCCTTCTGGCTCTGAGAAATTGTAACTTTAATTGAGATCTCACACCCCAAATTCCCATACAGCTGAAACAAGTGAAAATGGCTAAAAAACATATTTTTACACATCTTGTCAAGCTTTAAACCTCTTTTAATGTTCAAATGTGATTCACTATTGAAATGATAGTGTGTTTTGATTTTGTAGGTATTACGGGACAGTATAATCATAATTCATAGAGTTGTCACTCAGAGACTCTTTCTTCCTAATACTTACACAGGTCACTGCCACTCAACTCTTGAGCTGAAGGATAATGTTGTTAGAACTTTAGCACTGTTTTGGTTTTGTTCACTGTTCACTGTTTGGGGTGTCATAGCCCTACAGTAAACACTGATTCAGTTTGACAGAGCTGGAATGTCCTGACAGTGCAGTTTGTCACAAAAGAGCTCAGAAGCATGTAGTAGCTCACAACAATGTCTCTCTCCATGTGTTAACCGCAGCAGTCCGCAACAGAAGAGTCAGTCTGCCATGGAAATAGATATTCGTGTTTTCCAAACGCTGCAGTTTGTCTATGCAAATGATGTAGTGCCGGTTAGTCCACATTTCCCCTTGACACTGTATTATATTTAATGCAAAGGAAGTACACTAACTTTGCATTGTTCGACAGCATATTTGTGGATCTTCTGCTATGTCATCTAATTGCAGGCATAATGATGTTATATTGTAAATGTAATGTATGTATAGGCCACAGCATATATTACAACCCATTGGTTCTCATTTGTGTTCGTTTTCATGGTCGTGGTGTTTGAGCCTAATGGAGAAGCACTGGAGACTTTCCGTGCTGTTTTCAGAACATACTAATTGTTTATTTCCTGACAGCTAAAAAGAATAAGAAAAAGGGTAAGACCCTTACCCTGACGGACTTTTTAGCGGAGGACAGCGGGGGAAATGCTCCACCGAGTTACGCGCCCGCAAAGCCCACAAGCTGGGCCGACGAGACCGATGACCTGGAGGGAGATGGTGAGATTCAAATTTGGGTTTAAACATCGACAACATTTGAATTGTTGGCACTTTGCTTTCAAAATATACTTTTATAATCTTTTTATAAATATATATATTTCAATAATCTATCATCTGGGTCATTCCGCATCAACCACCATTTCTGGTGAAATAAATTCATAAATGAAGGAGAAAGCCAAAATATTAAATGTCATGGATGTATGTTTACTGAGTAATCCACTACTTTGTAGAGGGAGGGTCAAAATGACAATTTTCACCTGAGATGTGGAACCAAATTACAAGGGTAAAATGACTTTAGAAAGATGGCAGCATCATTATTTAATTTTTTACACAGAGGTTGGTAATTCTATTAGTAAAATCTGTTGACTTCAGCAATCTTTGTTGCATTATATGCCAATGGTGACAGTTCATATCATATTCATATTTTATTCTTAGAATTTTTATTACTATGTTCTTGTTGTATTTGTAAATGTGTACTGGAAGCTTCAGCACCAGGAAAAATTCCTTGTGTGTGCAAGCACACTTGGCAGTAAAATAAAGCTCTCTCTCTTTCTAAAATGGGAAAAAGCACTTCTTGCCCAAAGTTTGCATGCCTGCAACTCAATAAGTGTTAAAGATATCTTAATATGCTTTTAGGTTCTAGTTCTTAACAAACTTTTCTTTTGGTGTCTTAATTTTTAAAGCCCTATATGTGGTTCTTTTCCAGAGATATGGGGCTCTCAACGAGTAAATTGGTAAATTTTACACTTTTTCAGTGGTCACAAACTAAATGTCGGTAACTTTGCATACAACTGATACTACTTTTCTTTTAAAGAGGAATATCTGAAGAGCAGATAATGGTGAAACTAGAAATGTATCTCGTTTTATTTTCTATCAACACAATTGCATAGAACATACCCGTTTGAGTGCCATAAATATTCTTTTTCCAAAGTTTGCGTGCCTGTAACTCTAGAAATATTAAAGATATCTAAATATCCTTCTAGATTCTAATTCTTGATAAACTTTTCTTTTGGAATCTTCATTTTTAAGGCCCTACATGGTTCAATCCCATAAATATGGGGATCTCAATGCGACTCCATGTCCAAATTGTTGAATTTTACCCATTTTCAATGGTTGAAACACAAATGTGGGTAACTTACCTAATGACGTTACAAACTCATATGACTTTCTTTCTTCTGTGGAACAAAAAATGAGATGCTTTGCACAATGTTCATGCTGCTCTTTTCCATTCATTACAAGCATAAAGTGACTATAGGCTATGGCAAACCTGGCACAACGTCTCTTAATAATACAAATTTTATAGGATTTTTTTGAATGAATTTCTCACAGAAAGCTATCGTATGGATTCAGAAGACTTGGATTTCATGTGGATTATTATTATGGTGCCTTTTTGGAGCTTGACAGCCCCTGGTCACTTTTACTTGTCTTGTATGGGAAAGAGTAGCTTGTTACAGAGAATAAGGAAAGTCATTTGGTTTTGAGTAAATTAATGTAGAACTATCCCTAATCAACTTCTCTTCTTTTATAGTTACTACATCCTGGCACACAGAAGATGACGTGTACCGCGCGCCACCCATCGATCGGTCCATTCTGCCGACGGCTCCACGTGCCGCCCGTGAGCCCAACATCGACCGCTCCCGTCTACCCCGCAGCCCCCCCTACACCGCCTTCCTGGGCAACCTCCCCTATGACGTCACCGAAGACTCCATCAAAAACTTTTTCCGTGGACTCAGTGTGAGTTTCTTCTCTTCCTGTGAGCCTGCAGAAGGAATGTGCACATGAATTCTCACATGCGTTACACCTTAACCATTTCACACGCATGTTTTACAAATTCTAGCTGAGCCTCTGGCGTGAGTATTTGAGGGGAGCGTTGTGGGTTCTGCCAAACAGCATCTGCTACAGTTTTTACACTTGTGCTATTTTGCATGTCTCACAACACCCTGTTGTAAATAGTGCATGAAAAGATCGCTTTCAAAGATGTTTTTAGAACACAGCTGAGTTTCATCAACATGAGTTTCTAGAGTAGTTATAAGGAAGTTAGAACCGGAAGTCTTTATAATTCAACTTCAATAATGCAAGATATTAATAAATACAAGTTTATTTTGTATATCCATTTAATATGAAAATTTCTTCTGTCGAATCTCCTTTTTCCTTTTACGTTAACACAGTGTCACTGTCAGCTCTAATATAGAGGTTAGAAATGTGATTATTTTTTGCACAATATTGCATTGCATTGTGTATCACTATTTTTATGTACTTACACTACCGTTCAAGTGTTTAGGTCAGTAAGAGCTTTTATTCAGAAAGGATGCATTAAATTGATCAAAAGTCAGAGTAAAATCATTTAAAATTTTACAAGATTTCTATTTCAAATAAATGCTGTTCTTTTGAACTTTCTATTCATCAAGGAATCCTGAAAAAAATGCATAACAGTTTCCTCAAAAATATTAAGCAGCATAACTTTTCAACATTGATAATAATAATAAATGTTTCTTGAGCAGCAAATCAGCATATTATAATATGAAGACTGGAGTAATGATGCTGAAAATTCAGCTTTGATCACAGGAATAAATGACTTTTTTTTTTTTTATATATATAAATACATTCAAATAGAAAACAGTTATTTTGAATTGTAATAATATTTTGCAATATTATTGTTTCACTGTATTTTTTTTTCTTTTTCATTCATACAGATCAGTGCAGTTCGCCTCCCGAGGGAACCCAGTAACCCAGAACGGCTGAAAGGCTTTGGTTATGCAGAGTTTGATGATGTGGATTCTCTGTTGCGTGCACTCAGTCTCAATGAAGAGGTGAGATCCAATTGTCAGTTACTTTGTTGTTTGAATGTCTAATGACTAACAATATAACTTATTCTTTACCTGAAAACCTGTGCAAGTACGTAAATGGTTCTGGGTAGGGTTAGGGTGTGGTTGGACCTTCTAGCTCCACCCATTACACCCAAATTACATTTAGAGAGTGGAAGCCGGACGTCCAGAGAGGGGGAGCTGGACCTCACGCTCCACCCATGGCTCTGCAGTGAGCAGCCTCTCCTCAGTATTGGTGTTAGGGTTATTTCAATGGTGGCCACATGGTAGTGCATGTTATCTATTACACTTGACAAAATAAAGGTGCATGCTCACAGTTTGTGTAATGAGCAGCAGTGTAGTATTCTCATATTTACCCCATCTTCTTACTTTCTTTCTAGAACCTTGGAAATCGTAGGATCCGTGTAGACATAGCTGACCAGTCCAATGAGAAAGGTGTAGATCTGAGAAACCGATCTGTTCATTTGCACTATAATGCAATTGTGAACTTGTATTATTGGAGGAAAAAAAAATCATTTTTGTTTTCTCCTGCTCAGAGAGAGACGATCGCTCCATGTCCGGGCGGGACCGTAACCGCAGTGACCGAGACATGGGCCCCGACAAGACCGATTCTGACTGGCGGGCAAGGCCTAAATCTGAGGCCGATGACGGACCACGCAGGGACGACGCTTTTGGAGAGCGTACGCAATTACTTAATCCGACAAGTATTTGTTGGAGCAAAACTATGAGAGGACACTACTTTGTATCTCTAGTTTGACAAAAAACTACTCATTGTAAGCCACATGTCAAGCTACTAGCAAAATGTATTCTATGATTATATACAACAGTCTTCACATGGCACATGTATTTGACATGCTATTAAGTAATTGGTTATTGGCCAGCATTGAAGAGGGAATAAAATAAAATACTTTTCACAGACAAGGCTTAAACTAGTCCCAGACTAAAATGCATGTTTGAGCTGTTTTAACTGAAAGCAACTTGCACTGGCATATCTTAAAATATGTAAATGCTATTGTTTTGTCTCAAGATGCACATCAGTAATGTTTTTTTTTCTAAGGCACATTTATAAAAGCTACTTAAATGTCCTAATTGAACTAAGGCCTAATCCTGGCTTAATCTAAGCCCTGTCTGAAACCCGGGCCAAAGAATTTTAGAAATAAAATATATTCATATGTTGTGCGATTTTATTGTTTTTAACATTTGATTCAAATTGATGGATTTTGTACCGTCCTCTTCTTAGGATCCCGAGATCGATTTGATTCAGACCGTGGCCAGCGGTGGGACAATGATCGCTATGATGGTGGAAGAGACCGATACCGGGAACGTTTTGATGACAAAGAGCGCCGAGATTACGACAGAGGTATGTAAGACTTTAATACATTTCAATTCTGCACTAAAGGTCTGCACGGGACTGTTTTTTCGTCCCACTCCTGCTAGATTCTATTCCGCACTAGGGATGTGCGAGACTAGCCGACTAGTCGATTAAACGATACTGCTGCTGCTAGTCGACTTGGAAATACTAGTCGTTTACTTTTCTTTTTTTGCACATTTAATGTTTTGCTTTAAATTTTTACAAAGGCTATGTTTACATTACCTTCATGTTAATGTTACATCTTAAAATTAACATTACTTTGAAAAGTTTATATCTGGAGCAGAAAACAATATAATTTAATTTTACCTCAGATTTTGCATGCGTTGGTTTTCTCTGTGGTAGAGAAATGTCCACTTGGAAGATGAGTAAGAGGAATATTTTGAAAGCCTACACACAACTTTTTCGTCATGTCAAACTAGCATATGACAATTAAGCTTGCTTATAGGCTTGTTATACTACCGGTTATGAGGGACAATACGGTATGAAATTTTATATCGGATTAAAGTAGAAACATTATGAATGAAAGTTACTTTACATTTGAACAGTTTCTATATCAACATCCTAACGAAGACGGTTGAATAATGTATAGTTGTCAGTACACACCAAGCTTTTCTTGCGATTTTGCCGGCCGTCATGTGTACAGATACTTCTCATACATGAGAAGCCGGTTCAAACCCAGACACGCAAGTGGTTGCCGTAGTAACGAACAACAATACCTTAACATGCTGACTTATGTGGCCTAACTTTTATTTGAGGAAATCTGTTTATAATAGGCTATTAAGTTTGAACTTATTGGTCCTGCGCTGCCTATTGAGTTGATTTGAATAAATATGCCTATAATGGCTACGTTAAGTGATCGCTCAAGTTTAATATACAATAACCATAATGTAAGGCAAGCACATCACATGTATCTGACCTATTTTTAGTGCCATTCAGTATGGGATTTGACTTCATAGATTAAGTAGTCTCTATTTCAAATGGATCGTATATACAGACTGTCTTCGGGGGTGGTGTTAGATTAGTCGGTTGCAAAATTTTAATTAATTTTTTTAACATCAATGCAAGAACAGAATGTCGCTGACTGATGACGGTTTCAGGAGCATACACCTCTCCTCCAAAATCCGACCACAAAGGCTCAGTGTTCTCTCTGAAGGTGCACTTGTGGCCGAGATGCAAAGAACATATCTTGCCAGGTTGCTCAGAGCAGGGAACTGTGTGATTACCACCACTGCAGAAAGTTTTGTTCACTTCAAGTTCAAGCGTGAATACGCTGTTGTCAAAGGATGTTTTCCTGTCACCAGAGTTACTGATCGCTACAGTTTCTCATTGGGAAATTTAATCCCACGCACAAGAAATCGGATCGAGAATGTAGACCTCTGTTCTGCACTGACAAATCACTTGAGCTTGAGGTTGAGCTTTGGGCATTTCTAAATGTTAATTTTCCCTTAGTGTCAATTACAAATTCAGCCAGTAATCTTGAGAATGGATAATTAACTTTATCTTTTTCATATATACACTAGCATTCAAAAGTTTGGGGTCTGTATGACATTTTGAAATCATAGATTTCAAAATGAATCAGAGATGCTCACCAAGGCTGCATTTGCTCAAAAATACAGTAAAAGTAGTAATTTTGTGAAATATTACAATTCAAAATAATTGTTTTCTATTTGAATAAATTTAAAATTTAATTTATTCCTGTGATGCAAAGCTGAATTTTTAGCAATCCTTCAGAAATCATTCTAATGCTAAATTTGCTGCTTAAGAACTTTTCTTATTATCAATGCTGAAAACAGTGCTGCTTCATATTTTTGTGGAAACTGTCATACATTTTTTTTTGTATTCTTTAGTGAATAGAAAGTAAAAAAAAAAAACGTTAAAAAAATCTTGTAACCGGTTATGTCAGCGTCCGGGCGGGCTTTAGCATATCATTACTATGCTGCGAAGCAGGGGAGTCTCAAAAGAAGCCATGTTATCCCGGCATTTTTTTCTGTTATTTATTCCGTTATTTTTCCAAAATCAACAATTGTCATTAGTTTACCTTTCCAATTCTGTGTTTGTCATTATTTCAGGTTATGATTCACGCAGTGGTGGACGTCGACCATTTGGAAGCGGTTTTCGACGTGACTATGACGACCGGAGGGACGATTTTCGGGGCAGCGGGGAGCGCTATGGAGACCGCTTTGGTGACCGTGAAGAGAGATACGAGAGACGGGATGAGAAGCGCGAGGACAGAGGTGGGCTGATGCATTCGCATTTGTCTGGGAAGTGAATGTCTTTAATCAGATCATCTAAACAGACTGTACTGCGTCTGTGTTTAGGTCCCCCTCAGAGGCCCAAGCTAAACCTGAAGCCCCGCAGTGTGCCCAAAGAGGAAGACCAGATCAGCAGCCCTTCACCCTCTTCAGGACGAGCTGCGTCCATCTTTGGAGGAGCCAAACCTGTGGACACGGCCGCTAAAGAGAGAGAGGTGGAGGAGAGGCTTAAGAAAGAGCAGGAGAGACTGCAGAGACAGCTGGAAGAGGACAAGAACAGAGGACCTGAACGCAAGCCCAGAGAGAGGTACATTCCTGACCACAATCCACCTTTTTTATATTAAAGTTTTAAACAACGTACTCTTCTCATGAATATCAGTTAGTGTGATGTTACTTATATTAATGTGATATTAACTCAGAATACTTAATTAATTTGCATATTAGTCTAATTTTGTGGCTGGATGGTTTGTAATTTCATCACCCACCAAATAAATCATTGACGTGAAGATATCAACAACTTTAGGATCCATGAAATTTAGGCTTGCAGCTCGGTTCCCTTGCTTCTTTTAGTTCGGACCCAAAAAGAAAATGATAAATTTATTCCTGGTTCGCTTAGCATTCACAATGTCATGTTTAACACAGAACCTAAAGATTAAAAAAAAAAAACGGCTTTTATGTAGGGCTGTCACTAACTATTATTATGTTATTATGTTTATTTTGGTAATCGAGTAATCAGTCAATTATATTGACGATTAATCAAGTAATCGGATATTTTTTGTGGTAATAAAAATAGACCTAAGCAAACAATAGCCCTCAAAATGACTTAAAATACATATATAATAACAATGAGGCAATAATAATTGTTTCAAATAAAGTATCAAAATCAAGTAATCATATTATATTTTTATAGAAAAACACTGTTAAAATGCATAATATAATTTACATAATATAGACAATTAACTTATGTACATTATGTATAGTGAGGGTTTAGATTTTTATTTTAAAATTGCGATGAACAGTTTGCATATTTAAAACATTTAATGATGTATTCTCCTGTGTTGGTGTAGGATTATAAACGATTTACCTTACAAATCTGATGAAATGGCGCACATTGCGTTCCCAGGCGAACATTATAAGAAACCCAAACTCACAGCATATGCAGAGATGGAGTTGGAGATGCTCCACGCATGTAAATGATAACAGTTCATGTGGAGCAGCATCTGTGAACGCACATAACCTACACGCATGTAAATAATTAATGCACTCAATAGCATTATCTATGCTGTAGTATGTTTTTAAATGGTTTTAATACCATCCTTCTTTTTTTTTTCTTTTTTTTTTTATACAAGGACAATAAAGCTGAACTGAACTCAATACATTGTGCGGCCTTAGAAAACGGTCTAATAATGCATGGTTCTCATCTGTGGAATGCGCCACTTCTGGTATTTTGCCGGTTACTCGACACGGTAAATCGAGTACTCAAATTTAATCAAGGAATCGTGACAGCCCTACTTTTATGACATACCAAGCTTACTGAACAATCGCTCCAAAACCACCTGAACGATGTGATCTAGGCCCGATTGCAAACGGATTCGGGGGCGGTTCGCTTGAGGTATGAAAGCAATCCGACCCAACGGACCAACTGGTATTACAATTCATAACGGGAAATGTGCTATATAAATAACAGTCGTGTCTGATTCTGTGAGTGAACACATTAGTTATCACAGTTGAAAACCAAAAGAGCACCTCTTTAAAATGTTGTGTAATTGCACTGTGAGAATGCTGTCCCGATGAAGCCTTGATTCCTGCTCTAGCTGCGTTATAACATTCGTATAGTGTTTGCGTATGTCTTGACACAGTTAACCTCTAGACAGCGCTGGGAGATCCAGAGAGAGCACATTTGAATTTGCTGCAGTATTAATACGAATGTAGTGTATAATTTAACAGCGGGAATGGCGGCTACATTCGTTTTATGTTTGCGTGTGTCTTTACAGTTACAAACAAAGCCACAATAAGCTCATGGAGTGAACTTGTCAATCATCTTGATGGATGACGCAGAGGAAACTCTGACCAATAATAGGACAGTTGTACTCGCATGTGACTTGCGTGAACACATCTTGGTACGCTTTGAAAGGTTGCCTTGTGAAAGCAAACTGAACCAAGAAGAAAATGCAACATTGTAACAAATAAAGTTCCTGTTTCTGAACAAATCAAACAATCTATAGGTGTGAAAACGCCCTTAGAAAACAGACAAGGACCCCCTGAAATGGTGGTCTTGTTGGGATGGCAGTGTTCACACTTTTTCAAATGAACCGCACTAACAGAGCAATCGCACCAGAGTTCGTTTTAATCAAACCAAACCTGCCAAGTGTGAGCACATCCTTGCTAGCAAAGACTGAAAAACAAAAGATTTTTTACATGCCTTTCCTTTTTCTGTAGTCTTTTCACTCTCATTTTATAATGCACTCAGGCATCCCAGCTGGCGTAGTGAGGACCAAGCAACCGAGCGCTCACGGACAGGAAGTGAGTCATCACAAACAGGAAATACATCGAGCCGGGGTAAGTGATCACTGTCCAGTCCTTAACCCGTTTAATCTCAAATTCTTTCTTGCAAATTGAGTACATACACTTAGACCTCCCTAACACAAACTGTATGCCTTCTTTGATTTTATGTTGGTTAAGTTAGTGAAATATTTTTATATTCGGTATTTTATATTCGGTCACAATAGTGACTGGTGGGAAACAGCATAGTCAGAATTCATACAAATTCTTCAATTGAAAACACAGGTTTTGGCTGTTGATCCCAGTTGACAATTGTTTATTTTTGCGGATGTGTTGGACCTCCTAGACGTGCATGCTGTGTGCAGCATTTTTGTCGTTCCTGCACTTGAGGGGGAGGCAGTTGGGGGTGACTGTGTTGGTGATGGCTCAGATGGGAAGTGCCGGGCTGGGGTGGCCCATTTGCCTGGTGGGCTGTTGGGTGGCGATGCAGAGGTGATCTGTCTGGAGGATGGGGTGGATGTTCATGAGAGCCGGTTGGTGTGCCCCACCGGTGGGGAGGTGGGGGGTAGGTCACACTTGTTGGTTCACCTCTGCATCACCATTTCGGGGGGGGGGTCACGCACGTCTGGGAGGTCCAGCACATCTAGTAGTTTTGAACTATGTGGAAATGGACGGATAATGGCTGGGATTGGAAGCCGGGACCTGTGTTTTCAATTGAAACACTGTGTTATACTACCGGTCACAATTGTGACCGTTAACAAATTTACACCTCTTATGAGCAAAATATATATGCAGGAGTATAATTCTCAAAATATATCAGTAGTAGACCCTTTAAAGAATATATGTTCAAAATATGATAGTTAAATCTGTTAATTAAGGTGTTTTACTTGCTGCTTTTTGTAGTAGTCTGGGGAAGACATCTTCGTCTAGATGTGCAAGCAGGAATTAAACTGATCTGGTCATGTGACCTCTCACACTAGTCACATGACATTGGTATCATTTTAATCAAGACAATCTATTTTTTCATTTAAAAGTTGAATTTCTTGCCCAAAGCCAACAACAACACTTTTAGAGCTTTCAGAAATAAGAAAAAAGATGCGGTCACAATTGTGACCGGTGGGATTAAACGGGTTAAGGACAGGCCTAATGAAAGCAAAACATTAACTGCCTTTGACTACTGATCATAAGACGCATGTATATCTACCATCATACTAACTGTCGCTATGTAAAATGATTTATTAAAAAGAAACCCTCAGAATCCAATCCTTCTCCCCCTCCGACAGCGCCGAGGCGTCGAGAGAGTGAGCGCTCTGTAGAAAACGAGGTTTTCAGCAGCCGTGACGAGGAGTCATCTTTGCATGGAAGCCAGACTACTACACCCAAGCAGGAGGGGCTGCCACTGAAAGTTGTTCCGGCGCCGCCACCTAAAGAGAACGCCTGGGCGAAGAGGAGCACAATGAGTGCAGGATCCAGTGATAGTGACAGTAAACCTGTCATCCCTCCCAATAGCAGCATTTCACCCAAAAGGTGTCTCTCTTGGTTGCTATGTTATATCTAGATATACAGTATCGGTCGAAAGTTTGGAAACATTACTATTTTTAATGTTTTTGAAAGAAGTCTCTTATGCTCATCAAGCCTGCATTTATTTGATCAAAAATACAGAAAAAAACAGTAATATTGTAAAACATTATTACAATTTAAAATAATGGTTTACTATTTTAATATACTTTAAAATATTATTTATTTTTGTGATCGAAGCTGAATTTTCATCAGTCATTAGTCCAGTCCTCAGTCACATGATCTTTCAGAAATCATTCTAATATGCTGATTTGATACTCGGTTATTATTTTGTGCAGAATGAGAGAGGTACGTGAGCCCAACCGGTTTCAGTTTCGATTTAAATAAAATCAATTTGGCTCGACATTTATATGCTGTTTATAATGAATGGCTTTATAATTTTATATCGAATTTTACACTTTTATTTTATAGCTACTTATATTTTCATTCTTGTTCTGTTCTGAATACCGTCAAATTGAAAGGATTTGTTGTGGCGTGAGGGGAACTAAAATAGCATATGTTTATAATGTTTGTAAACATTTCACTATTTACCGGTATTTCACATCATTTCTGAATGTAATAATAAAATACCACTAATATGTGACTCAAAAACCGTTTACCTGATAGTATTAAGGCCAATTCACACAGCACAGACAAACGTCAACAAACAAGTTGGCCGTTGGATTTAGAATTTTATGAAAAACAACCGTCATGTTCACACTGCCCCAACAGAAACCGACAAACTCGAGAACCCACGGAAATGGTAGAGCGCCCACGGAAAAACACGAGATATCCTCCATTCATTTTAACCAATAAAAATAAAAGATTGTAGCTTTCAGACATGACTTTCTTCTTGTTTTATAGTTTATTTGAGGCCGTTTCTATGGCGTTAAATGTCGAGAGTGCATTATTGTAACGCGAGAGTGCATCCATGTAACGAATCTCTCCGCTCGCAGGTGGATTTCATTCACTCTAGCACAAAACTTAAAGGTGCTGTATGTAAGTTTTTGGATGTACTAAAGCATAAAAATACCATATGTTTGCAGATATTTAGGAAACATGCTGAGTTCACATACTCGTTTCTCAGAAAAACAATGCTACAGCCAGTTATTCTACTTTGAAATATGCGTTCCGAGTCGGAATGTCTGTTTTTGTTTTGGTCTGTGCCATACCGCATGTTGCCAGTTTACCCAATAGTATTTTGACACCACAGGTTCCAGTTGGCGGAAAACACAGCGTATTGTTGCCATGGAAGCCAGTAAATAAACTGGGTCAGAGATCGCAGATTCTACCCGACCTAAAAAGCCTCGGAATCCATCAAAAAAAAAAAGCACATTAAAACGAGTTGTGTAAGTTTCCTCGCCCTCCATTGTCAGTTGCGCTCATTCCTGTTGCGTGTCCTTAAACTGGCAACCTGCGTGAGCGTCGAGTCTGAGAAGGAGGGGGCGGGGCAAACAATATTTTGAATTTGGACTGCAGTACCCATTTCAAACACTAGCTGTCATTCTTACATACAGCACCTTTAATGCACGGGACGCGCGCTTTCAAATATGGCTCTGCTCTCGCTCAGATTTTACGCATGCGCGTTCAAACTTTGTCCAGTGTGCTCTCGCGAATATCTCCTTGCTAATTTACTAAGCACGCCCAGCACCTACACGCACGCAGTCTTTGCAAGGGACTTGCCTCATCGTCATGGCAACGGTTCGTGTCCAGGTCAGATTACGTCAGAGTTTGTTGGAAAATCATACCACACTGCTCAGACATTCCGCGACCCAACAAACGACGATTGAACATGTTCAGTCGGGTGAAAACAAACCCCGACCAACGGCAACAGACGCCGACAGGGGTAACCCACTGAACCAACAAACTCCGACAGACTTGTTTGTTGGTGTTTGTCTGTGCTGTGTTAATTGGCCTTTAATCGGTCAAAATTTGTACTGTCGGTTAATCGGTTAATTATGATCATCCCTAATTTGTGTGTGTGTATATACAGTATATAAAAATATAAATGTAGTGCTTTTTAGAATTGTTCTGACTTCAGTTTTTTTATGTACTTTATTTTTCAGTGTGACAAGCTCATCTGATGCTCCTCAGAGAACTAAAGGTAAGATTTATAGCTGTGTAGATCCATTGAGACATGAAAAGTAATGCTGGTGGAAGATCAGCTCAATCCCTATTTAAATTTTCACACTCAAGTCACTTAGTCACTGACGTCAGGGAGTTTTGATGCTTTGCAGTTGTCATGAGAGCTTGAACACAGCAAAAGAAAATGTCCAGTAGGCTCCCTTCCTCCCTTCCTACAGCCTAATGGAGGCTACTACTTTTTTAGTAGAGTTGTCCTCTGCTGAACACTGGGCTCTCCTTACAGATGAAAACAAAACAGATGGGGTGCGCCGGGATCGGGGCCCCTCTCGGGGTCGCGGTGGGTCCTCGGGCTCTGGAGCAGGCAGGGGGCGTGGAGACGCAGCCAGCCGAGACCGAAGGAAGGAGACAGACAGGTTAGCTGCTATCTGGCACCCCTTCTGCCCAAAAGTGTAGAGCTTTTCATTCCTTTTGGAAGGATATTTTTTGTAATTTGCTACCGTGAGATTTTTCTCTTTAGTTTTTATAATCATTTTGATTATATAAGTGTGGTGGTTGGACAAATCTGTCTCTGTACTAGTTTGGCGTGTAGAGCACTGTGTCCATTCGCATCTTTCCAGTCTCAACAACAAAAAAGTGCTGATTTACTCTTTTTTTTTTTTTTTTTAATCGATTGAATGATAATTCAGTGATTCACTCAGTCACTTGTGATGAAACTTGCAGAAAGAGCCACTGAAAAATGCCCACCGCTAAAATACAGACTGGGAGTCTGTGAACTAGACAAACTGTGAATCGTCAGTGGGCTATTTGACCAAACAACAGTTTAAACATGCTTGAATTTCTTACTTGTGCAAGTATTTGCAAATATCTCTGGGCAAGATGCATTTGGCCTCAGGAACAAGAGAAATCGTTTATGGCTCCAGAGCAGGGGCCTTGATCTCATTTCAACAACAAACAGAGTTTTACAACTTGGATTTTAAATTATTGATTTGTAAAATTGGCAATTGGATATTTTATTCCTCTGGGATGTACGTCCCTGCTCTGGAGTATTTTTCTGAATGAGTGTAGAAGTTCTTGTGAGACTTTGTCTCAGTGTGTTGTGCGTTGCTTGTAGAAAGGATGCAAGAAGAGAGCGAGATCTCAGACCAGCACCAGAGCCAAAGAAATTTGAGGAGCCTCCCAGCCCTGTGAGTGACAGAGCTAACACTCTCTCTGGGTGTGATCCCATGATCCCCGCTCCCTGTGCTTTTACTTCTGGCTTTCATTGTTCAACAATCCTTTAATGAATATTTTCTCAAGTGCCTTTTTTAGATGCTCCATTCTCTGTAATGAAAATTACAATGTTGGTCTCAGACTGTAATTGTGAGCTTCTTTTTTGGAAGATATGTGACTTGACAAATGTAAATATTTATTTAAGTCTAGACACATAATTCTGATGCAAGCATTGAATTATAGCCGTAGAATTGAGAGTACTGACGCAAACCTCTTCAATAGATGCTTATATGTGAAAATATTACATTTGACACCCTATTCTAAGCTGTTTGTGCACTGGCACATGAACCGGCCTGGCCTCCAGCCTCCTCTGTCTCATTCAGATGGTAAAATTATAGATATATCTTAAAGATGCAAATGTTTTTCCATGCTTAATAAGGCTGCACGATATATAGAAATAAATTGTGAAATCGCGCAGACTGTGATTTAATGAATCCGGAAGCACATACATCCA
Source organism: Coreius guichenoti (assembly GCA_039654105.1). Lineage (NCBI taxonomy): Eukaryota > Metazoa > Chordata > Actinopteri > Cypriniformes > Gobionidae > Coreius > Coreius guichenoti. The sequence goes on from CM077178.1 coordinate 26,164,691, forward strand.
TTTGCCGGAAACTCATGAAAATAAAAGCTTGATGGTTTCATGTTTAAAGATAAAGAAATTAGGAGGTACATATTTATTAAATACTTGATTTCTTTATTTTACAGAACACCAGTTACAATATTAGAACATATTTCTTTAATACATTTAATAATAATTGCAATAAAAATCACAATTATTATTATTATTTTATACTATATTGGTCAAAAGCTCCTATCCAAGTGGGGATAAATTATTTTTTAAATTTTGTTCACACTGTGGTTAATGACAGAGGTTTTTGTGTTTGTTTTTCCCAAGTGTAAACCCAGGTGTGACATCAAAAAAAATATATATATAAAAAATAAATAAATCAATATATCCCCAAATCGTGCAGCTATAAAAGGATGGTTTGTACTCATCTTCAGGAGTAAAAATAATATTTTAGCTTTTTAAAATAATTTTATTTACTCCCCAACAAATCATTATAGTTATTTGCTCCCCAACAAAATCACCTCATTCATTTTAGAAAATTTTTACCAAATATAGCTGTTCAAGTTATCTGGTGACCATTCCTGTATTTCTATTCTGTATATCGCAATATATATAGCAGATAAAGTGAATAACATAATGTCAGTTTTTTCCAATATCGTGCAGCCCTAATGCTTAATTTGGATCTTTTGTATGTGCATGGCATCTTCTAACTGAATGAAGTCTGCAATCGTCTCAGCTATTGTTTGGAATTTCGTGTGGTCTGTTGCATCACTTGCAGCAGCTTCTGAATAAAGAAAAATACTTTGTAATTGAGATCCACTCAGGTCTGTTTTCACATTGGTGTCCATCTGGATTTTCACCATGACAGACCTTTTCAAATAAACACATGGAGTTTGAACTCCACTTAGAACGGGTTTTCACAGCAAGCGAAATGAACCAACTTGATGGACCAGATGGAGCAGACCTTAAAAATAAACCAGGTGTTAAAGACACATTATTTTGGTAGTCCTGGGTTTATCCTGTATAACCTGGAATTAACAGCGTTAGCAGTTAAAGTTTTGACTGGCCCCGTATAGCTCAGAGATGTTCCATAAAAAAATCGTTGAGGCAACAAATGACAAAAAAAAATTGCATTATTTCATTGTAATTGTGTTATTCACCTATAAATCAACAAATAAAGTAACAGACATTTATGTTGTAAACGTTAGATTTCATGCTTGCTTATCCACCTCATTTTTAATGTATGAAAACATGTTATGCAATTGGTATTTAATATATTTTTATATTTACATATTTTTTTATCTTAATCATAAACATACTGGTTTGTAGCGCAAAATAGTTTTACTGTTTACTGCACTTTGTTGTTATTTTAGTTATTCACTTATAGTGGCTAATGAATCAGAAGTTTTGCACATTCACAGAAAATAGCTTACATCCGGTTCAAAAATTATGGTGGATAGTGGCATCTGGTGGGGAGGTTGCTAATTGTTAGCTAGCAAGCAGTTTTTTTCCCCTCATATGTTGCCTCAGACTTTTTAAATGGAGAAAACAAAACGCACAAATCAAAAAAAAAAAGACTCTACAGGTGTGTTCACACTTGTAGTTCAGTTCTCTTGATACTTTTGGTCTGGACCAAAAAAGAAAACAATAAATTTAGTCTTAGTTCACTTAGCATTCACAGTCATTTTTAAGACAACCTAAAGATACAAAAAAAACCCCGGCTTTTGAGACATATTTTGCAACAAAACTTTCCAAACATCCAAAACCGTTGTATGTGCATACATATTATGGTGTTTTTACCAGTTGAGAACTCAAGAAAAGCTTATAAAATGTGTAAAGGAGTTAAAACAGTGGCTGGAATTTCTCCATTACTCACACAAGGAGACGGCGGTTCAAACACCTGTACCGAACAGTAATGGGAAGTGTAGCTCTTATGATGGGAAGAACCAGGTATTCTTCAGCATTCTGACCTTTTTAGGCTCGCATCACGTCCTGTTTTTGGCTTGTTTAGATTACTTTGGTCCATGTTGCCTTCGTGTTTCAGTGGAACTGCCCCAGAGTTCGTTTTGGAAGCGGACCAAGACCCATCTTTAAAGGGGTCGCTTGTTTGGTGCGCACCAGGGTTCAGATGGCAGCGTTCACGCTTATTCAAATGAACCGCACTAACAGAGCAATAGCACCAGAGTTCGTTTTAATCTAACCAAACCTGCCAAGTGTGAACACACCTTAAAAGACACTACAACACACTTTAAGAAAATCCACTTTGTAAAAACAATTTCTCTTGTTACACCGATTATATGCACAAACCATCACTAACATAGCTTTTATTTCTAAAAGCTCAGTATCTTACACGACTAACCTGTGTCAGTGCAGGCAAAACAACAATTTCTATGAAAATCACCTGATTTAGAGACAATGAAGAACATATGAACCTCAAATAACAGGCATGTTTTGGTTACGTCTCACTATCCACTTTCTGTTTTAACAGAAATTCAGCTCAGCCAGTAAATACGCAGCCTTGCTGATGGATGGGGAGCAGGGAGACGAGGATGGCGGCAGAGATTAAGAGGTGGACGGACTACACGGACGACAGTCCAAATTGAATTACAAATTAAACCTACAGCTTTTGTTTCATGCAGCACTGAAGGACCCAGATGAGCCCTTTGAGAGCAAAAACCCATTTTAGAGCAACCCCTCCTCTTCAGGACTGAACCGAAAACTTAGTGGGAAATTACAGGACTTGTTTTAAAGTAAAAGAGGAAGGATGAATGCTTATAACTAATACATTTTTGGGTGGTTAAAATACAAAATAAAATGGATCCTGCTCTTGCATACATCATAAGTTGAGTGCATTTCTCGTTAGCTAGATTGCACGTTAAGTGGCGGGAAAGTGTAGAATCAGGGAAAAGTGCCACAAGATTAATGTTTTCCCTGACTTTTAGGGCTTCCTGAGCTTTCCGAAAGAAAGTTTACAGCAGCTGCTTTACAGAGATCGCTGGTCAAGTAAAGGGGTCTGTGACCTTCGTTGTTCACCCAAATCTCACAACCTTGGTTTTAGGTTTTAAACTTGTGTTGGCCGACAGTTCTTGTGATTTGTATTCAGAGAATGAATACAATGGCTGAATAATGGCCAGCAATGGATCAGGACCTGTTAGTTTTGGTTTGATATTTCTCTGCGCTGCTTTAGGCAGGAGTCTCCCATTTTTATCATTTATCCTTTGAGGACTTTTTTAAGCCACTCCTTTGGACTGATGTGCAATAGGAATCAAAGTATTCCTCCTAATCTCAATGTTTCAACAACAGAGACTGCTGCAGCTTTGGGTTGAGCATATATCTAAAGGTAGTGACATGAATTGCTTATTGATTTAAACTGTGTACCATCTTAAAACACAATAAAAGGCTACATTGAGTCAGTTTGGAGGACATTGTGAATTGTGTCACTAGGGTCTGAAATTAACTTTTTGCAAAACCTGCTAGTATTGTGAGAAAGCGTTATTTTGTATAATATGTATAATATAAAATACAGCTTACAATTTTTGTATGGCCGATAATAGATAATGATTATAATAGCGTTAAGATTTTATATATCTCACCGATCAGGCATAACATTAACATTAAGTTAATAACACTGTTTATCTCTTCATCACGGTCCCTGTTAGTGGGTGGGATATGTTAGGCAGCAAGTGAACATTTTGTCCTCAAAGTTGATGTGTTAGAAGCAGGAAAAATGGGCAAGTGTAAAGATTTGAGCAAGTTTGACAAGGGCCAAATTGTGATGGCTAGACGACTGGGTCAGAGCATCTCCAAAACTGCAGCTCTTGTGGGGTGTTCATGGGCTGCAGTGGTCAACTTTGAGGACAAAATGTTCACTTCTCACAAACTAACAGGTGCCGTGTTATTCACTTCACCTGTCAGTGGTCATTATGTTATGCCTGATCGGTGTGTATGTGTGTATATATGAGTATATATATATATATATGTATATATATGTGTGTCTGTGTGTGTGTGTGTATATGTATAATTTATTTATTTATTTATTTATTTATTTTATTTTTTTACTTTAAAATTGAATATATTCCTGTGATGCAAAGCTGAATTTTCAGCATCACTCCAGTCTTCAGTGTCACATTATCCTTCAGAAATCATCTGATTTGCTGCTCAAGAAACTTTTCTTATTATCAATGTTGTGCTGCTTGTGCTACTTTTTTTTTTTTTTTTTTTTTTTGGGGCTTCCTTTGATGAATAGAAATGTCAAAAGAATAACTATAGATTTTAAATACTGTGTTAAGTCATGTGAATAACTTCAAAATTAAGTGTATTTGTACACAGTTGGCGCTTAGGGAGTATTTATTTTGGTCCCTAATGCAAGCTCCTCCCTAACTCCAAAGCTCTGTGTCTCTTAGACCATATGAATACTTTGAGGTCAAAGGTCACCAGTCATTCATTCTGACTTTGGCCGACCACTATGTTCAAAGGACCAGAGCCTTGGTTCTGCAAGGAATTACGCCTGTAACACCACCAGCACTTAGTGTTTGTGTGTATATCCTGGTTTCTGACAATTATCATTTCCCATGAAAATTCCAGTGGAACGAAGTTTCATTAATCCCAGGATGTTATTAAAGAGGGAATGCTTCATCCAACAGGATTCAAAAAAATTAACAGTTCACCCTGAAGCGTAACTAAGTATGTTGTAGTACGTCAAAATACGTTGAGAGGCTGGTGCAGGTTTATTCTGGCTAATAAATGTTAAATTAGTAACTGAAGGGAGTTATACAGGAAGTAAGTTTGTTTTTGCACAGATTGCTTCTCTGAACCATTTGACGTCACGTATCAAACCATAATAAATGCTACTCTGCTCATGCTGCGCGTCCCTTTAACACCCCCTTCATCCTGTGACCTTCTGCTGGATGGAGGCCAAAGAATGTGCCCTTCACCCCGGCCTTTCAGGCCTCATTAACTGAGCCCAGGCCCCAAAGGGTCGTTTCTGTTCTTAGTACAGCAAGCCTGACAGGAAGCAGACAGGGCCGTGGGATGCAGACGAGAGAACAGGAACTCAATGTTCTCAGAACATCTGCATGTGGTCTGTCTCTTTGACATTTTCTCAGCATCTTTCAGTTTCTGCCTTTCGTATCATTCTATTCTGATTGGTAGAGTTCTCCTGTGGTGACCGTATCTCTTCAAAATGTAACAAATTGCTCCTCTGAAACAACTTTTCTTTCTGATGACATCACCAAGGCCACTTTCAACCACCTGTGTTTAAAGTGACTAGTCAAACTCTAGGATGAATCATCTGGTTTTTACAATCCACATATATACAATCAACAAAACAGCTTTTCCTTACTCTGAGTTTAATCCTAAAAACAAGGGATTAACTTGTACATTAGCAGTTTTTATACTTCTTTAATGTTGGACTCCTCATAATTCTGTCTCTGGACATGTGCAGATATCAACTCTCACACCGGATGTTTATAGTAGCATCCCAACATCAGCCTCACTGTGCATTTCTTGTAAGCCACTATTAATAGCTAAATGCTGCACATCCTCCTTTTGTACCCACTGAGTTTGAGCACAACACATCTTTTTGTGTTCTGCTTTAGTGAAATGGCACTGACGACTATTTTTCCTTTCCTTCCTGGCACTCAGGACTGATTTCCAGCTATTTTAGTTTGCAGTTTGCAGCCAAGTATCATATCACATGATTGTATCTTCTTTATTCAACTTATAAAAGTTGCTGATAGTTAAGCAAAATCAAAGATTGTTCATTTTACTAGTAGCCTACCATGCATTTACTCGCGGATCTCTTAGTGTACTAGAAGCGCTGGAGGGGAGCATTATTGCATTTGTATTTTTGGTATAGTGACTGGAGTTACAAGTTTTTAGCCTGATTGCTATTGTCCTATGACAGATTTCTAGGTTAATTAGGTGAAGTTGGTCACCATACATATGGAAGCCATTTTTGTGGCCCTAAATTGGCAACAGCGCATAGCCAACTACAGAAACCAACAAGTTGCAAACACTTCTGTAGCCCAGATATGTCTTTAAAATATTGTTCTTGGCAGAGCTACTGTTAGCACAAGGTAAACAAACAATTGTTGAGGTAACATAAAATACGATCTACTTGTGTTGCTTTTTTAGACTGTGTTATTGTTGTGTGGTTAAATGCCTAGTGAGATTTGCTTTATTTATCATTGACATGTGGTGACACATTTCTTAGAACTTGGCAAGATTTCCCAGTCTCCCCTGTTTATGAAAAAGCGACTAAATTATGGTCCTTGAGATCTCGCAGCCACCCTGGTTTGGGCACAATTGGTTTCATTCTCAGTCAGCATGCTCAACCGTGTCGAGATCTAAAAATAAAGAACTAAACCAAGCCCTGGAAGATGGCAGGACAGTATGTGAAAACTGACCACTTGTTTAGGAGGAGACTGTGAAATACACTGTGGTAAACTTGGAAATTTTCGTGTAAACTCTGAGGGTGTTGAGGTCATGGCTTTGTATAAACAATAGGTGGCCTTTTTAGAGTCTCTCACACGCCCTCTGTAGGTGGGACATGTTGTGAGATCATCCATCTCTAGTTTGATCTGTTCAGGCATTACAGCACATGCTGAGGGCCAAATAACTGCTTTAAAAAGGAAAGGAACCATTGCAAGTACCTTGGCATTTTACTTTCTGTAAAGTATTCTAAGGGCAAGATTGAGGGCCACTGTCCTGCAGAGTTCAACACATTTGAACCAGCTAATCAAGGTCTTCAGAATTGCTAGGAACTTCCAGGCAAGTTGATGGGGCAGGTTATGTTGAACACTGGCCCTCCAGGAGCAGGATTGAAAACCCCTGGCTTCGTGAGATAAACCATTTTTTAGTGAGAGAACCCATTCAGAACACATTTGAGGATGCACAAATAAGAAATGAGAAGCACCCCCTGACTTTGGTTTGTGTTGTTTTCCTCCTTGTGCGGCACTGCAAGTCTGTTGGCCAGATGCAGGTGCACCACAGAGCCCAAAAGTGACCATGAAGGTCTTAGGAATTGCTATAAACTGAATGAAAGTTAAAGGAACTGCCATAAACATTCTGAAAAGAATTACAGTAAATTGGTCATCCAAAAGTCACTTTCCACCATCTAGCCTTTCCTTCTGACAGGTAAAAGTCTTAAATGTGAAACACAAAATGTTTGTATTCAATATCTTAAAAAATGAGTGCATCAAGATTTTGTACTGTTGTTCTTCTCATTGTTACAGTGGGGAGAACAAGTATTTGATACACTGCCGATTTTGCAGGTTTTCCTACTTACAAAGCATGTAGAGGTCTGTAATTTTTATCATAGGTACACTTCAACTGTGAGAGACGGAATCTAAAATCCAGAAAATCACATTGTATGATTTTTAAATAATTAATTTGCATTTTATTGCATGACATAAGTATTTGATCACCTACCAACCAGTAAGAATTCCGGCTCTCACAGACCTGTTAGTTTTTCTTTAAGAAGCCCTCCTGTTCTCCACTCATTACCTGTATTAACTGCACCTGTTTGAACTCGTTACCTGTATAAAAGACACCTGTCCACACACTCAATCAAACAGACTCCAACCTCTCCACAATGGCCAAGACCAGAGAGCTGTGTAAGGACATCAGGGATAAAATTGTAGACACAAGGCTGGGATGGGCTACAGGACAAGCAAGCAGGCAAGAAGCTTGGTGAGAAGGCAACAACTGTTGGCGCAATTATTAGAAAATGGAAGAAGTTCAAGATGACGGTCAGTCTCCCTCGGTCTGGGGCACCATGCAAGATCTCACCTCGTGGGGCAACAATGAGCATGTGGAAGGTGAGGGATCAGCCCAGAACTACATGGCAGGACCTGGTCAATGACTTGAAGAGAGCTGGGACCACAGTCTCAAAGAAAACCATTAGTAACACACTACGCCGTCATGGATTAAAATCCTGCAGCGCACGCAAGGTCCCCCTGCTCAAGCCAGTGCATGTCCAGGCCCGTCTGAAGTTTGCCAATGACCATCTGGATGATCCAGAGGAGGAATGGGAAAAGGTCATGTGGTCTGATGAGACAAAAATAGAGCTTTCTGGTCTAAACTCCACTCGCCATGTTTGGAGGAAGAAGGATGAGTACAACCCCAAGAACACCATCCCAACCGTGAAGCATGGAGGTGGAAACATCATTCTTTGGGGATGCTTTTCTGCAAAGTGGACAAGACGACTGCACCGTATTGAGGGGAGGATGGATGGGGCCATGTATCACGAGATCGTGGCCAACAACCTCCTTCCCTCAGTAAGAGCATTGAAGATGGGTCGTGGCTGGGTCTTCCAGCATGACAACGACCCGAAACACACAGCCAGGGCAACTAAGGAGTGGCTCCGTAAGAAGCATCTCAAGGTCCTGGGGTTGCCTAGCCAGTCTCCAGACCTGAACCCAATAGAAAATCTTTGGAGGGAGCTGAAAGTCCGTATTGCCCAGCGACAGCCCCGAAACCTGAAGGATCTGGAGAAGGTCTGTATGGAGGAGTGGGCCAAAATCCCTGCTGCAGTGTGTGCAAACCTGGTCAAGAACTACAGGAAACGTATGATCTCTGTAATTGCAAACAAAGGTTTCTGTACCAAATATTAAGTTCTGCTTTTCTGATGTATCAAATACTTATGTCATGCAATAAAATGCAAATGAATTACTTAAAAATCATACAATGTGATTTTCTGGATTTTTGTTTTAGATTCCGTCACTCGCAGTTGAAGAGTACCTATGATAAAAATTACAGACTTCTACATGCTTTGTAAGTGGGCAAACCTGCAAAATCGGCAGTGTATCAAATACTTGTTCTCCCCACTGTATTTGTCTGTGCTAAGGTAAGCGTCACTATTACTATTGCTTATACTTAGGTTCAGTTCAAATCCCTAACTTTAAAGGGTTAGTTCAACCAAAAATGAAAATTCTGTCATTAATTACTCACCCTCATGTCGTTCCAAACCCGTAAGACCTTTGTTCAAGATATTTTTGATGAAATCCGAGAGGTTTCTGAACCAGCCATAGGCAGCAACGTCATTGCAACTTTCAAGGTCCAGAAAGGTAGTAAAGACATCGTTAAAATAGTCCCGTGAATACAGTGGTTCAGCCTTAATGTTATGAAGCGGCGGGAATACTTTTTTTGTGCGCAAAAAAACAACCATACAAAAACAAAAATAACAACTTGATTCAACAATCTCTTCTCTGAACGAAGGTCTTACCCTTTAAGTTGTAGACTTCAGGAATTTGTTCCCACATTGTTTGTGCCTGGACATGAATACTTCAAATTGTGCGGCTTATTAAGGGAAAAATTTGCTATTACTTTTCTAAGCAAAGTCGTACAATTTTCATCTGTCAGTGAGTAATAAAACATGAAAAATACCATAGGCCTACATTGAAGGAGGGATCCAAGCCATATCTAGAGACCAGAATATCACAGAGACTTCGATTTAGCTGGTTCAAGTGTGCTTGATTGGGATTGGAGCTAAACTCTCTAGGACTTTGTCCCCTCCAGGAGCAGGATCGGACACCCCTGCTCTAGAACACATAGAATCACCTAAAACATCTTAGAAAATACATAGAAATGCATTGGCTATTTTCAAGACTTTTAGGTATTGTCCTGAGTTTTGCAGGCAAGGACCACTTATATTTATCTTCGGATTATGTACAAATATTTGTTACATATATTGCATGTTCTCAGCTCTTTAACAGTGGTACTGTGGGGTTTGTTGTTTTAAGTGTTTCAGTTTTAATTTGTTTTCGTCTGCAATTGCTTGTAGTATCTTTGCCTAGTGGCCAGTCCAAGGCCGTTTGTTTAAAAACATTGTCTCAAGTGTTCACTTAGATTCCCATCTTCCCCCGTCTGTCTATTTATCTTTCCTTTTTTGGACTATACAGTCTTTGTTTTCTCGTTCTATTTTAAGCAGTCTCTTCAACTTTTCTCATACGACTCCTTATATTTCTTCCTTCCTCATTTCCATTTCTTTTGCAGTAATCAGAATTTTTTTAAAAAAGGATTCAAAAGTCCAGACAGAATCTTATGTCAATCCTTTCCATTCGGTTCAAAATTCCTGTCAGTATATAGTGTGTTATCTCTCTGTCCTCTGTTTCCCTGCTTGAAAAGCCTCCCCACACCATTAGCAGATAGTGAGAATTATGTCTGCCTAAGCCTCTGCCAGGAGGACGTTCCCTGCCAAAAAGTGCTCGGCAGCTGTTGGCAACTGGCTGTTTTTTAGTTGATCGCATTTTGGAGGTTTTTCCTGCTGCGATCACCTCAGGTGTTGAAAAATGTGTTTCACAGAGGGCTGCATGCTAGGCTCATTGACTTCATGGGGTGCCAGAGTCTGTGTATCAGACAAACACATTTCATTAGAAACAGTCCATAGATCATTCAGTTCTCTATTTGCGTAAGGTGACGCATTACTGCTAAAAATGTCTGGCTTCGCTATTTGAATAAATCCAAAAAGTGCTTGTGTATCCATAGTTTTGTCTAAGCTTATCTCGATGAAAAGAGAATGTTTTAAGGTGAAGTGTGCAATTTTAATCTTTTTATCTGGCCCACTATGCAACGTTGGAGCTGGAATACCTGTTTGGATGAACAGTGAAGGTTGGGGAGTTTTGAGATGGTCATTAGCCTCTTCATTAGAGTAAAATTTGGATTATTAAATGGACTTTTCCAGTAAATGTTGTTTTGAACCTCCTTGACTTTCAATGTCAAAACCAGTTTAAACAGTCTTCAAAATGTCTTCTTTTGTGTTCTGGAGAATAAGACAGTCATAAAAGTTTGGAACGACATGAGGAGAGTAAATGATGAAAGAATTTTCATGTTTTTTCTTTAGGATGACCACCTCTTTTTTCAGACGCATGTGAAGTTTTTTTCTTTTCAAATTGAGCTATTAGTTGAATTAGTTGACTGATTATTAGGCTGCATGTAAACGTGTTACTTGACTGACCTGCTAATGTTTTTTTCTAGAATTTTCAATTGGTGAGGTTTCCAAGAGGTGAACTCCGGCAGAAAAATCGTTTCTATGTACCTGAGAAAGTTGTTAAAGGGACTTTTGCATTCAGTAGAGACTTGGCCAATGTGTGCATTCAGACAGAGAGAGAGAACAGGAAAAGAGGAGGGAGGGAAACAAGAGGGGCTAAGGAGGCACAAGTGGAATTTGCCTTAAAAGGGGTACGATTTAATAGTCCCACAGGCCACCCTGTCACCCCCATCCCCCTCCCCTCCTCTCCATCTCTTATCCTTCTTTGAGAAAAGAAAAAAGGTCCTCAGGAAAACTGAAAACATACAACAAAAAATGGTCTTAGAGAGGCAGAGATAGAGAGTTTGACTCTGAGAGGCCTTATCAGGGTAAATCGTCTCCGAAGGGCCGATTCTGTTCACACAGGTTCTCAGTTACACAGCCTAAGCCCAGCAGCTACACATCAACGCTGCCAACTCGCATACCAGCTCAGCCCAAAGCCCTGCAGAGCTGCAGCTTCCCTTGCTGGTTGTTGTGGTCTGATATGCCATTTCATTTCCTGGTGAATAGCCGTGGTTTCAGCTGGGCTGCTCCACAAGAATACTGGGAAATATGCAAGGAAAAATTAGTGAAATGGATGAGTGAAGTCAAGAGAAGCATGAGAAACCCTTTTGAGGATGTAAGAATTGCATGTTCTGTCTCTTGGAGACAATGTATTTTGTTTCTTTTTGTTTGTCTTCATCTCAAAGCCATACTTTGATCGTGACTCTATCAAGAGGTCACGTTTTGTTGATGTGGTGCAAACTGATAGGAAAAAGAACAATTTCAGGTTCTAAAAAAAAAAAAAAAAAAGAGTGTTTTTTAGCACTTTGATATGCAGTCACTAAGTAAGGAGTGTTCAGGGAGGTTACTAGGGCATTGCTAGGTAATTGCTTGGGTGTTCTGGGTGAATGCTAGGGCATTTCCTGGTGACTGATCTGTTGTCTTGGGTGTTACTATGGCATTGCTAGATAATTGCTAATGTGTTCTGAGTGGTTGCTAGGTGATTGCTTGAGTCTTCTGGGTGGCTGCTAGTGTGTTACTAGGTGTTCTGGGTTATTAGGGCATTACTAAGTGATTACTAGAATGTTATGGGTCGTTGCTAGGGCATTGCTACGGTATTTTGGGTTAATAGGGCTTTTCTAAGTGATCGCTTTGGTGTCCTGGTGTTTTTGGGTGGTTACAAGGGCATTGCTAGGTAATTGCTAATGTGTTTTGGGTGGCTGCTGGGTGATTGCTAGGGTATTCTGGGTTTACACAGTGTTACTAAGTGATTGTTTGGGTGTTCTTGGTGAGTGCTAGGGCATTGCCTGGTGATTAATAGGTTGTCTTGGGTGGTTGCTAGGGCATTGCTAGGCAATTGCTAGTGTGTACTGGGTGGTTGCTGGAGTCTTCTGGGTGGATTCTTGAGTATTACTAGGTGATTGCTAGGGTTTACTGGGTTATAAGGGCATTGCTAAGTGATTGTTTAGGTGTTCTGGGTGGTTGCTAGGGCATTGCTAGTGTATTTTAAGTTAATAAAGCATTGGTAAGCGATTGTTTGGGTGTTCTGGGTGGGTGCTATGGCAGTGCTTGGTGATTGATAGGTTGTTTTGTGTGGTTACTATGACATTGCTAGGTAATTGCTAGTGTGTTCTCGGTGAGTGTTATGGCATTGCCTGCTGATTGATAGGTTGTCTTAGGTGGTTACTAGGGCATTGCTAAGTGATTCTGGGTTGTTATTAATGTGTAACTTTGGGATCACTAGGGTGTTCCAAATCTCTGTAATATTCCGGTCTCTAGATATGGCTCAGGTCCCTCCTTTAATGTACGTCTTTGCGAATGTACCTCTATTTTCCCCCATTTTATCGTCCACCAGATGAAAATCATAAATCTTATTTTTTAGAAGAGCACTAGCACACCATTCCTCAACAAACTGCATGATTTGAGGCATCATTTGATGTTCCCCTAACACTAAAAATTAGCAATTAAGGAAGAAAAGGCAACATACGTCTGTTTACGGTCTGAAAGACAGAGCACTTGAGCACAATGGTGAGTGTGTTTCTGGGAAAAGTAGGGGGTGGGGGCTGATGTCCTCTAGATGTTGGGTTGACGAGTTGTGTATGTTTGGCCGACCGTACGTGTGCTGCTTTCAGAGTGCTAATAGACTTTTGATTTAATAGGCATATTCTCACCTTTGTTTACGTTTGTGTGCTCATGAGAGACAGATGAGTGTGAACTGGCGAACATGTGTGTGTGTTTGAATGAGAGCCAGGAAAAGGGGAAGGGCCTCGAGTGAGCGGACAAAAACAGCTGCTCTTGTGTGCTCGGGAAACCTCATCCAGAGAGAGGGAGAGAGGAGAGACGGACCAGCAGGGTCCAGATCTCTATATGGGTTGCGCCCTGTGTGCGGATAGCTGTGGGGACGAGCCAGAGCCGGTACCCGTGAGAGGAGGGTCTGTAAGGAGGGTGAGAACAAAGTCCAGGGGAAACATGAGGCTGACCAAGGTGGGTACTTCTAGTTTTGATTAAAAGTGATGAGTTCAGAGAACATGTTTACTTGAGTGCCGAATGATTGTTGTGAAACACATGTGAGGAGCTGGGTTTGTTGATGTCCTAAGGGTCAGTTAGTGCTTTGAAGAGAAGACAGCATTTGCAATTAGCCTATGTATATGTTGTGCATTTACATGCTTGCTACACATATAATGTCTAAAAGTGTGTTTTATGCTTGGTATTTTGGGTGGCCACAAGATAAAATAGCCCACTCCCAAGGTTTTTTACTTGGATCCCTCCCTCAATTTAAGTCTGTGGGATACTTTATTGTACACAATGTGAAAATCATAAGTCTGATCTCTTACAAAAGTAATAGCACACCTCTCCTCAAAAAGCAGCATGGTTTGAAGTATCATTCATACCCGTAGCACAAACATTGTGGGATGAGTTACACGCTGAAGTTGAATACTTAGGATTAGGGGTCTGTTCAGATCCCTGTGTAAGGATAAGCGTTTGTGTTCTGGAGTAACAATGTCTCCCTGATTGTTGACACTGACAAAGAAGGGCTGGAAAACTTGAGGAGGGTTTGATTGTGTGTTTACATGCCTGAGAGTGAAAGTCTGTAATGGTCTGGTCCCTGAGGCTCGTTCACGTGCAGTGCAGCGTGGGAACTTTGAGCCCTCTGTATGATGTCAGAAAGTTGTAGTTGATCCTGGGAATCATTATATGACTCTCTCTCAGTATTTATTCAGCAATGCCACTTTCATATTTCACTGCAGATCCGTCATCTGTTCCCAAACACACACATTTTAGCCTTGTCACTCTGGGATTGCAAAAGAGTCCATCCACTGTCCTGTTGATATTTTAATAGCAAACTTGCATAAGGCTGTGGTGGTGTATTTTAAATGTCTCCTCCTACTACTGTAACCATAATGTTTGTTTTTACAGACATTTTTCATTTTAATACCAGGCCAGTTCCTTTTCTTTTTCTGTGGTTGCAGAGTTTAATGGTAATACTCCTAAATCAGTGCATGATCATGTCACATAGAAAAGGATTTTGGTCTGCTGATGAGACTATAATGAAACACTATATTATGCAAGCATATAACTCATTTATGATGGTATCTAAATAACCAATCTGACATTCAACTAATGCTTTTTAAGCCCCAGTGGAGCAACTGAGGTTTTGGTGTATTAGTCAATAGCCCATGGTGATCCTTCATAGATCAACTTTTGCAGGATCTGAACCTACGACCCTTCAGATCCTTAACCACTAAAGGCTGCCCCACACTAAAAGATATCAGATTTTCAAAATGTGAGAGACCACAAACATGACGATAATAAATCATAGATCTAACAATTTTGTTCCTCTAGTGTGTGGAGTGCTGTGATGTGACTAAGACAGCACACCACACACACACAAAAAATTGGTTCTTCAGCATTTCTTTGGGGTGGTTGAGGTGCTATATACGCACCACTGCCATACAAAGAACCCGTTAAGCCCCTGTATAGTTCTTTAAAGGTTCTCTAACTCTCCCTTAGTCTCTTAGTTTAGTTGGGGAAAGGATTAAAACAACATTAAAATACAGTGTATTTCCTTAAGATAATGTGGTTCTCAACCTTTTTGCCCAAGGCCACCCTATAAGGAATTATATTCCAGGGCTCCCACACAACACTTTTTGACCTCAGAAAAGCATAAAAGTGATTCAAAACAGCTTTTGCCATGGTTGTAAATTCCCATTCATTGCAAACATATGAGTCAAGTAACATATCTAAAATATAAGGAGGAGAATGGGGTGGTGGTGGTATGCAACAAGACAGTTTGGCTACTGAGAGCTGTCAGTTGCAGTTTAAATTATATGGAAGGAGAAATACAATTGGTGGATGAGAGAAAGATGGTGATTGGCTGTAGTCTTTGAATGAATGTACCTCTTATGGTTCTACATAGCACCACTTGACAAAGGTTCTGTATAGCCCCTTTAAAGACTGGTGCTATATAGCACTTAAAGTGGTTCCCCTATGATTACAAGCCAATGAACCACTTTTAGTGCTAATAGCACCATTTTTATTTAGAGTTCACTTACAGATCCCATTCACAAACAACCAGAGGTCCAACCAATCTCTCGCGGTCATTCGTGACTTTAGAGTAAACAAACATGGCGGACGATGAGCAAGAAGAATTGGCGATAATAGTTTTTGGACTGCTTTTTACAGAAAATTTGATTTACAGAAATTTAAAGAAAAAGGTTTGGATGAAGTCGTGTTATGCTTCCGTCAGCTCACTTTCTGATTGGGTCTCTTTCGTTCCACTTGACAATCTACAGAGTGCGTGCACGTTTGTCCTCGGGGTTCCCCCACACAACCGGATTTCTGATCCTAAATATTCAACATGTTGGATATTTACGATTTGAACGTTCCATTGTTCTTCCAAGCAGATTCAGTCACTCTTAACACACCTCACACCACAAAAAAATCTAAGATAGCAGAACCATCAAGATAATCAGAACTTTACCTAGGATTGTCAGAAGGGGAGAATTGGGCCCAAATAGGGCAGGTCTAATAGTTTTCAGGTACCAAAATTGAATAGGCTTATCAAATAAATAACACTGCATAGTCTTCATATCCTTTTTAAAGTTCAAGACAGGATAATTAGAATGCTGTCCCTTTAAAGACAGAATGCACGCACGGATCATGCGTTTTGCGTTTGCGTTCACTTAAGTCATAACCGACTATGTTTACTAGGATACTCGCCGAGACAGGCATTTCTAATTTTGAGGGAATTTGTCCATTCAAGCGCAGGAAGGCATGAAAGAGAGTGCAGTGCTGTCTGCCCTTTCAGGGCACGCGCATCGGATGTTTAACCTTCCCACACAGCGTGTGAGTAACGAATTCCTTTTCATGTGTTCTGCTTGATTGGAAAGGCTTAAGCTTTTGTGATGATGCAGCACTGCAGCAATGTTGTGATAAAAAATGTTACCGGCCAACTGGCGACTGACACAGTTTCATATACTCACCAAGGCCGATTTTTACTCGCATTTGGCACTTGGTGAGTGTTAATTTTAGGCCATATTTCCCTTGTTTTAACTTTTGTTTTTTTATTCTATCTTTTGTTTCATTTCATTTAGTTTTACTTTTCTTATTTTGTTTGTTTTTTATCTGGTTTTGTTTTTTGTTTTTTTTTTGCATTTTGTTTTTTATTTTATCTTGTTTTTTGTTGGTTTTTGTTTTGTTTCATTTTGTTTTGATCTTATTTGGCTTTTTGTATTTTGTTCTATTTTATCTGGTTTTGTTTGGTTTTTATTTTGCTTTGTTTTTTTAATCTTATTTTGCATTGTTTCGTTTACTTTTTATCTTATTTTGCTTTGTTTTTGTATTTTGTCTTATTTTATCTGGTACTGTTTTGCTTTTTGCAAAATTTGTGATATGCTCACTTGAGCTAATTCTCCAAACATTCATTGATTGACATCCTTGACTAACCAGATATTTTTAGTGATTCATTTCTATTTAGAGCATTATTTCAGTCCATTGGTAGTTCTAACTAATGTCTAGAAAACTGCTCATTGTAAAAAAAAACATATTGTTGGTTTAACTTAAAAAAAATAAGTTACCTGTTGCCTTAATTTTGAGTTAATACACTGAAAGATATTGGTTTAATCAACAGAAACTCAATTAATTATCACATTACCACATTAATTATCTAAGTTGATAAATCATGAAAATAATTTTTTACAGTGTGTTCTTTAGGGCGCATTTGAGTTTTCGGTCTTCTCTGCAATCTGAAAACACAGTTGTTCTCAAACGATGCTCTTTGTTTATCTTTGGTCATTGGGACTTATGGTATATTCCTAGAATATCCATGGAATGACAGAAACTTTAACAAGCGCTAGTTTACTGCAGCCATAATCCACAGGCATCCACTATAAACACCACACAGGAAAACGCCTGGTCAATGTATAAATAGGCTCTGTTTTTCCCACAGCGCAGGAACACACACTCATGCATGCTGCTGGTATTCAACATATACAGAGACATAAACATGTTTTTATCTTTTCTTTAACTGATCCCAACATTCACATAAATAGTAAAATATCAACACAAACATGCCATGACAGTTTGTGTTCTGCATATGAATGATACGGCTGGTTAAGGAGAGATGTGCAATTACATTTCTGAGCAATTGGACTTTCAATTTAAGCAATAGAAACCACCCAGAGCCAGAGCACCCTATAACCGCATAGCAACGTTTTCAACCACTTAGAACATCTTAGCAGCCGTTTGGCAACACATTGGCTACAACCCACAACATCTTGCATCATGGTGGTGAGTTTTGCACACAAGCATTGGAATTCTGGAATCAATAATCTAATTTTCTACTTTCTATGTTTCTATTGTTTCACATCCCTTCATACTCATATGAAACAGAACTCTGTAAAGCTCAGATCAGGACACACACCTCCAGTGTCTACCAATCTATATATTCTCAGATGGAGATGGTCAAACATCAGGGTGTTACTCTGACAGAATGAGGATGCGCGTGTTGTGAGGGGAGAAATCTCGTGTGTGCAATGAGGAATGTGAACTGGAAACATTTGAAAGGAAAAGGAAAGCCATCCCTGTCCTTTTAGTGCCACTTCATCAAAGCACCAGTGTGCTGGGGTCATAAAAACAAATCTCTGAAATCCCTCTGTTTGCTTTCCTTCACCGTTCGGAATACCGCCCTGACAGTGTGCATAGTTTGCGGAGTATTGTAAATGTTTTGGGAGCTAGTTGGGAAATGGGTAGAGAATGAGAAGAGGGATATGACTCAGCGTTTCATGAGAAACATAAAAATCAGTGTACGACACATCAGTTCTGCTGTGTTCAGTTCAGTTCTCTAAAGAATGTCAGCTTTTGTTTTTGATTTTTTTTTTTTTTTTACTGTTTTCAAATGTCTTTATGCATAGATTTTGTATATATATATATTTTGTATACTTCTTTATATATATTAATAAATGTAATATTAAAATATTACATATTTATATAAAATATTTTTTTAAACTAATAAAATCAGTGAAATAAACTAATATTTGTATGCTGAAATATTTTTTCATATGCACAACCATACACAGTCCATACACAAACCCTTTATTTACCCTTGCTATACAAACCCGATTCCAAAAAAGTTGGGACACTGTACAAATTGTGAATAAAAAAGGAATGCAATAATTTACAAATCTCATAAACTTATATTTTATTCACAATAGAATATAGATAACATATCAAATGTTAAAAGTGAGACATTTTGAAATGTCATGCCAAATATTGGCTCATTTTGGATTTCATGAGAGCTACACATTCCAAAAAAGTTGGGACAGGTAGCAATAAGAGGCCGGAAAAGTTAAATGTACATATAATGACCAGCTGGAGGACCAATTTGCAACTTGCTAGGTCAATTGGCAACATGATTGGGTATAAAAAGAGCTCTCAGAGTGGCAGTGTCTCTCAGAAGTCAAGATGGGCAGAGGATCACCAATTCCCCCAATGCTGCGGCGAAAAATAGTGGAGCAATATCAGAAAGGAGTTTCTCAGAGAAAAATTGCAAAGAGTTTGAAGTTATCATCATCTACAGTGCATAATATCATCCAAAGATTCAGAGAATCTGGAACAATCTCTGTGCATAAGGGTCAAGGCCGGAAAACCATACTGGATGCCCGTGATCTTCGGGCCCTTAGACGGCACTGCATCACATACAGGAATGCTACTGTAATGGAAATCACAACATGGGCTCAGGAATACTTCCAGAAAACATTGTCGGTGAACACAATCCACCGTGCCATTCGCCATTGCCGGCTA
The DNA here is from genome assembly GCA_039654105.1 of Coreius guichenoti. Lineage (NCBI taxonomy): Eukaryota > Metazoa > Chordata > Actinopteri > Cypriniformes > Gobionidae > Coreius > Coreius guichenoti. The sequence continues at coordinate 26,183,970 of CM077178.1, forward strand.
AAACTCTATAGGTCAAAAAAGAAGCCATATCTAAACTTGATCCAGAAGCGCAGGCGTTTTCTCTGAGCCAAGGCTCATTTAAAATGGACTGTGGCAAAGTGGAAAACTGTTCTGTGGTCAGACGAATCAAAATTTGAAGTTCTTTTTTGGAAAACTGGGACGCCATGTCATCCGGACTAAAGAGGACAAGGACAACCCAAGTTGTTATCAGCGCTCAGTTCAGAAGCCTGCATCTCTGATGGTATGGGGTTGCATGAGTGCGTGTGGCATGGGCAGCTTACACATCTGGAAAGGCACCATCAATGCTGAAAGGTATATCCAAGTTCTAGAACAACATATGCTCCATCCAGACGTCGTCTCTTTCAGGGAAGACCTTGCATTTTCCAACATGACAATGCCAGACCACATACTGCATCAATTACAGCATCATGGCTGCGTAGAAGAAGGATCCGGGTACTGAAATGGCCAGCCTGCAGTCCAGATCTTTCACCCATAGAAAACATTTGGCACATAATAAAGAGGAAGATGCAGTTGACAGTTGAGCAACTAGAAGCCTGTATTAGACAAGAATGGGACAACATTCCTATTCCTAAACTTGAGCAACTTGTCTCCTCAGTCCCCAGACGTTTGCACCCTGTTATAAAAAGAAGAGGAGATGCCACACAGTGGTAAACATGGCCTTGTCCCAACTTTTTTGAGATGTGTTGATGCCATGAAATTTAAAATCAACTTATTTTTCCCTTAAAATGATTAAACATTTGATATGTCATCTATGTTGTATTCTGAATAAAATATTGAAATTTGAAACTTCCACATCATTGCATTCTGTTTTTATTCACAATATGTACAGTGTCCCAACTTCTTTGGAATCGGGTTTGTGTGTATACACTCACCTAAAGAATTATTAGGAACACCATACTAATACTGTGTTTGACCCCCTTTCGCCTTCAGAACTGCCTTAATTCTACGTGGCATTGATTCAACAAGGTGCTGAAAGCATTCTTTAGAAATGTTGGCCCATATTGATAGGATAGCATCTTGCAGTTGATGGAGATTTGTGGGATGCACATCCAGGGCACGAAGCTCCCGTTCCACCACATCCCAAAGATGCTCTATTGGGTTAAGATCTGGTGACTGTGGGGGCCATTTTAGTACAGTGAACTCATTGTCATGTTCAAGAAACCAATTTGAAATGATTCGAGCTTTGTGACATGGTGCATTATCCTGCTGGAAGTAGCCATCAGAGGATGGGTACATGGTGGTCATAAAGGGATGGACATGGTCAGAAACAATGCTCAGGTAGGCCGTGGCATTTAAACGATGCCCAATTGGCACTAAGGGGCCTAAAGTGTGCCAAGAAAACATCCCCCACACCATTACACCACCACCACCAGCCTGCACAGTGGTAACAAGGCATGATGGATCCATGTTCTCTTTCTGTTTACGCCAAATTCCGACTCTACCATCTGAATGTCTCAACAGAAATCGAGACTCATCAGACCAGGCAACATTTTTCCAGTCTTCAACTGTCCAATTTTGGTGAGCTCGTGCAAATTGTAGCCTCTTTTTCCTATTTGTAGTGGAGATGAGTGGTACCCGGTGGGGTCTTCTGCTGTTGTAGCCCATCCGCCTCAAGGTTGTGCGTGTTGTGGCTTCACAAATGCTTTGCTGCATACCTCGGTTGTAACGAGTGGTTATTTCAGTCAAAGTTGCTCTTCTATCAGCTTGAATCAGTCGGCCCATTCTCCTCTGACCTCTAGCATCAACAAGGCATTTTCGCCCACAGGACTGCCGCATACTGGATGTTTTTCCCTTTTCACACCATTCTTTGTAAACTCTAGAAATGGTTGTGCGTGAAAATCCCAGTAACTGAGCAGATTGTGACCGGCCCGTCTGGCACCAACAACCATGCCACGCTCAAAATTGCTTAAATCACCTTTCTTTCCCATTCTGACATTCAGTTTGGAGTTCAGGAGATTGTCTTGACCAGGACCACACCCCTAAATGCATTGAAGCAACTGCCATGTCATTGGTTGATTAGATAATTGCATTAATGAGAAATTGAACAGGTGTTCCTAATAATCCTTTAGGTGAGTGTGTGTATATATATATATATATATATATATAACAAATTGCACATTTCCCTCTGTTGTTGGCATTTTCATCATGACAAACCATTTTGTCAAAATGTTTTATTAAAGTTATAAGTTTTTTTTTAAAAGTTAATATACCTGTTTACCAAAGAGACAAAAGTGCTTCGGATTAAATACGAGACATGATGTTAGAAGAAAACAAAATAAAGATAAATATCACTTGTGAACATATTTTTTATTGTGCATCATCTCCAACTAAGATGTAATTATGCCAAAAATATTATTTCCACAGAAATCCATTATTTGGCATTATTTGAGATGTGATGGAATTTGACATTGTGGTGGAAATGATCATGGATTTCATACATTTTCGTAACAGCATTTTTTTCTGTACTTGTTAGATATTATTAGTGGACAAATAAAGGTGTTTTTTTTTTTGTTTTTTTTAAGTATATTTTTAGTGAGTTCATTTTCTAAAAGTGCCAAAAATGTTTCTTTGCGTACTCGAGTCTTCATATTTGTCTCCAGCGTAATATCTCTTCTTTGACTCCCTCTACCCCCCGACATTCAGTCCATCCTGCCACAGTCTCTCTCACTCTCTATCTCCATCATTTATTTCTCTCCCTCCCTCCACAGCTGTATTTAATCAGCCTTTGGCTCTTTCGTACCCAGTCATTCCTGCATTCACCCCTCCCTCCGTTTCCTCTTTCTGCATGTTCTCATCTCTCTCTCTCTCTCTCTCTCTCTCTCTCTCTCTCTCTCTCTCTCTCTCTCTCTCTCGCTCGCTCTCTCTCTCAGCACCCTCCTCTTTTTTTAATTATGTTTGTGTTCTCTCTCTAACATTCCATCCAAAACTGTTGGTCAACATTATATCACCACTCGACAAATATGTGTTTCACAACATTCAAAGCGCATTCATTTGAAAAGGGCCTAAAATGTAAACATGTCTACGCGTCGACTTAGCCACAGGTGTTTCTAAATATCCAGGACTTCCTGTTTTGTTATTTTGAGTGATTTTAGGTGTTGCGGTAACACAAGTCTCCTCTGTACGGCAGAAACATGGCTCCATTGCAACATGGTTCCACCTCCACAGCTGGGGTTGCTGTGACTGAGGAACGATCACGCCTGTGTTTGCTTTGCCATTGCGGAATCTCCTTCAAATCAACCCTTTTTTTAATTTCCTTTCTCACTTTTGTCCTCACAGTCCCTTGGTTGTAATTACAAGCTAGATTTCGACATTTCCATTATAACATCATGTCAATTAAAGTTTTAACAAAAGTTAGTTGTTTACTAAGGAGAAAACGATACCAATGAAGAGCTTAAGATAAATTATGAGAAAAAATCATGAATATCACCTGAGAACAGAATATATTTTTTGTCATTTTGTGATGCAACGATTCAGCGTTTCATAAAACACATAAAATCTGAGTAAATATTGGGTTTCTTCAACTACATGCATTTTTATGAACCAGGGGTGGATTTTTTTTGTTTTTTAGCATTCACTTTTTGTAAGGAAATAAGGACAATGCCTTAAATGTCTGAGTCGTCATTTATTTTTTACTACTTTTTTATTGTTTTACCCTTGTTACAAACCCAAACTTCTTAAATCCTTTTTTATATTTTGTCAAATTATGCAAAAAGTATGTAATGAGGTTTAAAGGCTCAGGGGAAAAGGTGGCGGGAACCAACAAACTTTCAAAATAAAGTTTAATCACAAAATAAATAACAGAACGAAAGTAAAGTGACAGCCCCTTGTGGACGACTGCCACTTAAATTAAAACAATAAAAACTCATTTTGCACTGTCCTCCTTTTATCATTCCGGAGTTCCTCCAAGAGATTTGAGACCTGTGTGGCGCGCAGGTGACGCTCATTAACACTTGCACCACCGGCCTCGCTCCGTTCCCACGACTTTCGGTTCCACTGTGCGTTGCCACATACCCTGATCGCCCCTCACAGGCCGGGGGGGTACCCTCGAGACTGCGCTTTACTCCACACCCCCCCCCATCCCCTGGCGGCCACAACTTAGGGAATAAGGACAGACGAGGCAAGAGAAAAAGATAATGGAAGTATGAGGAGAGACAGAGACGAGAGAGGAAAAAAATTCTTGGTCAGCTTCCCAAAACGTGCTGGCGCTGGATACCCCTTGGTGGGCCGATCTCTTGACTCCTCCATCACCTGGTGGACGACGACGACTCCGGCTTCGGGCACCTGGCAGCGAGTCCCCCGTTCCCTGCTACTCCCCATCATGGCGGACAGCAGCAGGCTTCGGCCTCAGGCAAACGGTGGCGACTCCTCTGCTCCCTCTCCGACGGCAGCCGCCCCTCCACAACCCCAGGCGGAAGGCAGCAAGTTTATCCGTCCCCCCGGCATGTCACTCATTAGCACTCGCACCACCAGCCTTGCTCCGTTCCCTCGGCTCTTGGCCCCGCCCTGCTTGCCGGAGTTTATAAATAATATTGATAATATAAATATAATAGATGATAATGTATCTGCCCAGTTTTATTCATCTAAATCATACTGATTGCTTCGAGTGATACCACAGCTCCACATGATTTGAAGCATCATTCATCTCTCTAGCACAAACATATGAGGTGAGTTCATTTCCAGAATGTAATACTTAGTGTTTTTGGTGGGTTTAAATCTCTAACCTTAAATATGAGGACTAGAACAGATAGAGTGATGGAAGAGGAAATGCAGAAGAAGGGAGCTCCATTTATTGTTATTAACAGTGAATTCTAGACACAGAAATCTCTTCTTCTCTCTCCTGGTTCTGTAAACAGTATATATTCATATGCACATGGCTTGGCGAGTGGGACGGGACATGATGTTTCTCTAATGTTCACAGTCTGCGGCTGCTCCAGGGCCCCTCTCTCCCCAACCATGTGCCCTCCACATCCTGTCTGCACACACTCTCCCATGACCTCTGTGTCAGTCTTTACCCTTTCTCACTCACTCTCCCTAATTGGATTGTATTGGATTGTCCCTTGCCCTTTCCCATCACTTTCCTTTCCTTCCTGTCATCTCTCATTTTACATTGTTTTCTTGTAAAATTATTTCACATTGATCAACTTCAAATATGTCTTATCTTCTCTTCTTGTGTTTTGTGATATGACAGTATATATTGTGGCTAGTAAAAAGTCTAGACATATTTATAATCACTTACATAATCGTTCTCCTATAGACCTTATGCGCAATTTCAAAGTCAATGAAACAAGTGGGCGGCCATCTTTAGAATTTTGTGTTTGAACTTCTATTTTTGCAGTAGCTCTTTATATTTCTATGGCATCTCTGTCAAAGAGTAATTGACCGGTGGAGTGGATTTACTTGTTGTAGAGTTAACAAAAGTTACCATGAGCATTGTAATGTTTGAAGTGGATGTCACAAATGTCGGTAGACTGGGAAGATTTTAAAACGAGGTTGACTTACCGAAACAGGCCAATCAGGATGCTCTCTGTCTTACATGCGCTTCATGAGGCACACACGCAAGGTCTCTAGCTCCCCCTCCCTCTCTGCCGTGCGCGCTACACGGTTTGGGACACAGTCTCTGTCTCGCATGCGCGCTCTTGCTCGCTCGCTCTTGATTCCGGGAGATTTTAACTAATTTGCGGGCATCAGGGAGCCGCTATCAATATGCGGGAGACTCCCGGAGCTTCCGGGAGACTTGGGATGTCTGTTTATGTCAGTAAATCAGAAATGATTGGCCGTGCATCATGGTCAGGAAAAAAAATACCACCAAAAGTTGCTCCAGATATTTAAAAAGTGGCCTAAAATAATTCCTGCATAGTGAATTACTCTGTTTTTACTTATTTAAGATTTTATACATTTAATAATATACATACACTGTGATACGTTTTCGGAATAGGCCTAATCCCACAATTTATTAAAATATTTCAGACGATTCACAAACATTCATTAAGTAATTCATGTAAACATTCAATAATACATTGCTTATTTATACTCGTTTGGATGTTTAATGTGTCAGTCGTTACGTATTCTGTGTTTATACGGAACTTATTTCCTAAATTCATTGCTCACACACAAATTACACAATGTTTGTATGGGGCTTCAGTGCTGGGAGCCACATTCAGTTGGCTGTGCGATTCCAGCACATTTGTGTTTATTCTGCTCATGAACTGCATTCATTATGATCCTGTAGTGTTTGGAAATGTTTCTTAATTGGGGGTAAAAAGATGAACAAACTTAGCTGTTTCACCATTGAGTCTGGGATGTTCAGTATGGGTGGAACTTAACATTTTTATTGCGTGTTTATAACTTGCATCTTTTCAAAAATGCATAAAAAGCGACATTTTAAGTATTTTAAGGGTTTAAATACTACTTTAGCTTTACAACATGCTGCATCTCTAGATCTCTTGTGAATGCGACTGCAGATGTAACGCCACTTGTGACCACGTGATGTCGCTATTGTGCTTTCAATAGTTCTTTCAAAGGGACACTTTTTGGCAGACAAATATGAAACACTGATTTTCATACCAATATCTCACGAATTGCTTGAAATCATGTGTGGAACATTAAAAATTAAATAAATAGCTGTCTAATGCACATCGGCCACAAAGTAATGTCTAATTCAATTTCATGATTGCCCTGGCGTTTGCAGAGTTGTTTAAACGTATTTATTTGGAGTTGATACCACAGTTTCCTGTTGTATAAGAGAGGACATCCTGGCCTAATAATATTATATTATATTATATTCTGTAGATGAAGGAATTAAGTCATAAATAAATGTTTGAATATTCTAAGCAAAAATGTGATAAATGTCTCAATGCATATGCTGTTAATGAAAAAGTCATGCTATAGTAGTATAGTGAAAGATGCATTACAGAGCACACTACATTCATAAAGCTAGGCGCGTCTAATTTGCATTACATCCAATCAACAATCGATTCGACTGGATGCAGCCAATCAGAAAGGTTTGCTTCCAGTAACAACATTCCACAGTGTTCTTTTCCCGCTGTAACTCCTCCCACACCGCCAGACTATGAGTTTACTGAGAGTAAAGAAAACTCCATCAGTAGTCGAGTGCTTCTCCATTGAATCATTGGGAATGTAGCCCATGAAATCTTTAAGGAAACCTTTTTTAGCTGGAATATTCTCCAACAACATGAGTAAGGTAAAGAATTCTCATTCAGTATTAATATAAGATTACATGTCTAGAGGTCCTGAATGTCAAGAAGAAAAAATAGTCTATCTATTTAGTGTAAATGACTTGGAATGTATATCTATTCAATGTTTTTGTCTGCATGTTATTCAAATAATATGTTGGGAGCAACAATGATATGATACGTAGTTTTCTCTATTATATGTTCCAGCATCCTATAGGTGAATGCTTGTGAAAAAAGTACTCTAGTTTGTGTTGTTATCTGTAATAAGATACAATAGTTTTGATCTGAGCTTAACATATTCCATATAGTAAATAAATATTGTACGGTGGGCTTTAAAATGGAAGATTGCTGGTATTGGTGCTGCTCCACGCTTTCCATGTTCACTATCAAGGCAAAACAGCAAGAAGCATGTCAGACAAGATGCGTAACAGGCAGCATGAGCGAAGTCTCTCTTTCTCTTTCTGGATGATCACACGCCTTACATAACCACAAATGAAAACCTTATAAAACTCTTAAAAGTTTTATCACTCTGCTAATTAAGTCTGGCAAGAACTAATTTGAGCCCAGCGTTTGAGTTTATTGCGTTATGTCGTCGATGAAAGTCTGAGGAAACGCATACCTTTGGTTTTTCCCACTCTTTGCCAGGGGTGAAACTGCGCTGAAAATTGGAGCAGAAAGAAAGAGTCATCATATGACTTCACGAGCTGGTAACTAATAGTAACTGCGTCACCATGCATTAAACGCCTCACTGGAGACAACGGCACTGAGCTCACTTCATAGACAGCATTAAGAGCACCTATTAACCTGCACTACGATTTCTTAAAGTTATATTTTTAATAAACTTTCCTTTCTGTAAAGGAATGTTCGCATATTCTTTCCAAAATTCAACAGTAGTAGTAGTCACACACACACACATATATACAGTACCGGTCAAAAGTTTGGAAACATATGTTTAATGTTTTTGAAAGAAGTCTCTTCAAGCCTGCATTTATTTGATCAAAAATACAGGAAAAAACAGTAATATTGTGAAATATTATTACAATTTAAAATAATTGTTTTCTATTTTAATATACTTTAAAATATAATTTATTTATGCGATGGTAAAGCTGAATTTTCATCAGCATCATTACTCCAGTCTTCAGTGTCACATGATCCTTCAGAAATCATTCTAATATGATGATATGATGCTCAGTTATTATCAATGTTGAAAACCGTTGTGCTGCTTAATATTTTTTGGAACTTGTGATACTTTTTTTCAGGATTCACTGATGAATAAAAAGTTTAAAAGAACAGCATTTATTCAAAATAGAAATCCTTTCAAGTCTTTGCTATCGCTTTTTATCAATTTAACTCATCCTTGCTGAATAAAAGTATTAATTTCTTTCAAAAAAAAACAAAAAAACTTTTGAACGGTAGTGTATATTGTTAGAAAACATTTTTTATTCATCAAAGAATCCTGAAAAAATGATCACAGGTTTTAAAAAAAATATTAAGCAGCACATCTGTTTCCAACATTGATAATAACTGAGTATCAAATCAGCATATTAGAATGATTTCTGAAGCATCATTTGACACTGAAGACTGGAGTAATGATGCTGAAAATTCAGCTTTCTCTTTTTTCTTCCACATGCTCTTTCAATGAGCTGTCAATTAATATCGGACCTCGCATGGACTATATATCCACCTGAATACACAAAGCGGATGTAATGCGAACTTTATTATATCACACTCCAACTGTAAAGTCTATGAAACTGTCTGCTTGGAGAATCACGCTGTTTACATTGTAGACAAACTCAGGGAAAGTGTTATAGATGTGTAAGAGAGCAGTACAATAGAAGTGTTACTTAGCAGCACACTGTAATAATTCTTGCTGTTGATTTTAGAGCAGTAAAAAAATTGCAAGTAATTACTATGCGATATAAGCCATAATCAGGGGGATTTCTTTACAAGCATATTGAGCCATTTATGTATAGTCATAAAATGAGTGTGGTTACTGATTAGTGTGTTTTACTTGGTCCTTTGTAAAGTTTCAAGTTTCACATCATATTGAAATGCTCAATCATAACAGTCTGAAACCGACCGCCACGGTTAGATTATAGTGTGCGAGCGTTTACTGACATGAAGGTTCACATAAAAGTCACGCCACAGGAATTCCTGATGAGTAATCAGATGTATGTGCGTTATTGTAGTTTATCTATACATATTTGTATCGAGCAGCCTTGAAGTCTCTTGATTTTCCTTTTGCTTATATATAGTAACACGACAACATTGTGCGGTAGAGTAAGTTCTTGATAACAGTCTGCCGCTAATAGACTGCAGTGTGATTAGTGTGTGAAGTCTCAGTGACAGGCTTTCAGGAGGAAGTGCAAATAATAACTCACACAATAGAGGATGGGCAGGTTAGCCCGTCACATCCTGAGGATGCAGGGCTCTGACCATCTCAGACATGGAAAGGGGGCACGTCCCCTCCAATATTCAATATATTCATTTTCTGATGGCCAATTCTAGTAGTTGAATAATTTTACACGCTTATTATAAATACTAATGGTTCGCTGTGGATGTTGCAAGTGCTGTGTTTTGGTCATTGCACAGTTTGTTTGTCATGGAGACATATTTGATTAGCGCAGGAAGTATGTAATGGCGCTACGCTGACTTCATCACTGGAACAGGCAGTCTCTGTTCTTCCACTGCCTGTCCCACCCTGCACACGTACACACACACGCACTTATAAACACACACTTGTATTCGCACACATGGTTCTCTTGCTTTCCCTTTACCACCCCTCAGTGAGGAAAGAGGCCTGTAACACTCTTTTATACTCCCCAATTGAGACACTCAATATTTATTAACCCTAAAGTTTTGGTACACAGCACTCTCGAGGATGCTGTGCTACAGATGTGAATGATAATTAAAACTGTTAGGCTTGTTGGGAAGAGATGTTCTTTTACTTTACTACGCAAGCAATCAGACTTTTTTTGGATATTTAAAACATGACCAAGGAAGGAGGGAAATTAATTATTATGCATAATTATTATTCAAGTTACTTGGGAAACACTTCAGCTTGTGATTCTTATTAAGTGTGGGTCATATTTCAGGATTCTTTACTTTAGGAAAGTCTCTGAGATCCTGATACCTTGCACTTCTGGAGACTCCAGGTAGGTTGCCATTCTGGAAAATGGTGGCACTGGAGACTAAAGGGTTCCTGATGGTTTCACACCTAATTCTTCACTTTAATTCCTAATTTGTTTTGCAGTTAACATGTGTCTTTTCTTCTTGGCCTGTTTTTGTACGACCCTGCTGAACCAATGAGTGTTTTGTTGTCCATTGGTCATGCCTTAATTTTCCAATTTCTAGTTTAGTTTATTTTTAGTTTTGCATCCTTCTCATGAGCATTTAATAATGTTTGACTTTTCAGTGCAAGTTAAATCTCTTTTTCTATTTTAGCTGTAAAAGAAAACCTGCTTAATAATTATGCACACCTGAATATAAGGCGTTTTTCACATCCAGCCATCCTTAACAATTATATATCACTTATAAATGATTAAATACAGAATTAATAGTAGTTATTAAGATTGATGTGGCTTGGAATATGATCAGAATATCAACTTGCATAATAATTATGTACGCACTGTATATTAGAGATTTTGTTTTTAATTCTGTGTAATTTTACTATAAAATACTATCAAATTAGTTTGTTTTTTTCAAGCAAAAACTATGAATTACCATATAATTTATGGTAAAAATAAAACAGTAAATAGACATTCCCAAAAGTCCCTGCGTAAAATCACGTATGATTATGTTTCATATGAATAATTTTGTTTATTATTTTTATCATCAGTAATGTACATTAGGGTGTTTTGTGTTCTATTGTATACTATTTAATTTATGTTTATTGCATTATTTTAGTGTCATCTGTTTTAACCTGATGGTCTTTTGTCTTTGTGTGTATGACCCTGTGCACCGTCTATAAGATTTCGTGGGAAAACATAACTACGAGGTGGCGATTATGTATGGATTTGAATCATACAAAAACGTTCGACTGTTAGAAAAAAGTACTCATGGAGGACCACCCCTAAACATACCCATCACTGGAGTGTAGGCAGATCGTGCGAAAACGTACAAATGAGATTGTATGAATTCATACAAATTAGCCAACAATTTGCCAAAACGTAAAATAGTTATGAATTGCAATGAGATTGTGTTGAATGGACAGACCACTTACGATGAACTCTGGTTAATCATGTGGCTTTCTATTGTGTCACTTCTATTATTATGGTGAACGTGATTTCACCAAGTACAACGTGTTCCTGGAACAAAATCTTTGTTTGGTTCCAATCAACCAGTCAGATTTGAGGGACAGTTTATGTCAAGTTTAGGCTTACAACCAGAGTTAGGTGCTTCTACATCAGTGTTATTCACCTATCATTTCCCTCTGATTTTAGGGATAACTTATGGGTAGGGTTAGGGCTAAATTTTCTGACAGGAATGTTGTTCCAGAATCAACTCTAACTCGGCGAAATCACGGTGACCCTAATATTATGATGGCTATCAGTACATAAGGTACAAAGCAGATTTTGATAGTTCAAGTAGGTTGGTATATTAACATTATATCACTAATTGAAATAACTGGAATATACAAGTTGTAAAATATACAGGCACTAATATGCCACCCCGCAACACCTGAAACATTGTCACCATATTTTTTATGGTGAAATTCTGGCAACTGCAGCTACTGTTTTTTTGACAGTGTAGAACACACTAGAAACTGCATAGTAACACCCCTATAGCATTGAGTTTTGCACAGGCGAAAAAAGTGAAAATCTAGTTGACTAGCAATTGGGGAAAATGACACCATTACATTGAATGCCACTATAAACACCTCATCTGAATATTTTGGGCAGCAAAGCTAATTCCTCTGGCATTAAAAGCACTTTTTCAGCAAGTGTAGGCTATAGCAGCAGTTAATCAGGTGCTCGCATATTCCCTTACTGGCTCATCACATGAGGACAGTTTGATTCCCTTCATCCAGCCCCGCTGATGTTTATTCTTCTGATTTTCTTGAACTGTTGTTTGCGCCGGCTTACCGAAGCTTCTTTGTCTCTATGATTTAAAAACATGATGGGTAGCATCTGTTGCTGGACCACCATCGTTGCGGGCGCGATTTTGTGATTGATAATGTGGCAGCTGCTTTTTGTTTATTGCGACCTACAGGAGAACGATAGCAGCGACGGTCTCCTTGGGGCACCCTGGGCATCAATGCCATGCTGATTGGAGAACATTTGTGGTGAGATCTTAGCAATTCTCCAATTTGTGGGCTGCTTCTACTTGGATCTTTACTTTCTAAATTCTTTACCATCTGGCTCTAAATCGGCAGTGGTTTCAATGATTTACTTGATTTAGATCTTTAACTACAGCGACAGATACAGGATGTTTTGTGTGTCTCAGTGGCACATTTTGATTGGGTTAGGGTACGTTTACACGACAATGGTGTACTAAAAATAGAAAAGTTTTTCCGTTGCGTTTTTCCCGTACAGACGACAACGTTGTCAAAACGATCCCTGTTCACACAGATCCGCGAAAACGACTTAAAACGCTGTATTATTCATGCTGGGCTAGTAGTTGGAGATGTAACTGTAAAGAAACACAACTCGCTATAGACTGAACACATAATACACATGACATCACCGATTTCACAAGTTTGCGTTTTTGTAGTTTACACAGGGGCGATAATGGTATAATTTTCAAAAACTTGCACTTTTAAACCCGTTTTCAAAAGTTTGCATTTTCAGGCCCCCAAAACGCTGTTGTCATGTAAATAAATGGCCAAAACGTATAAAAAGTTTTTCCATCTGTGAATACATTAACAAATACATTTAAAATGCTAAATACAGTGGGGAGAACAAGTATTTGATACACTGCCGATTTTGCAGGTTTGCCCACTTACAAAGCATGTAGAAGTCTGTAATTTTTATCATAGGTACTCTTCAACTGTGTGAGACAGAATCTAAAACAAAAATCCAGAAAATCACATTGTATGATTTTTAAGTAATTCATTTGCGTTTTATTGCATGACATAAGTATTTGATACATCAGAAAAGCAGAACTTAATATTTGGTACAGAAACCTTTGTTTGCAATTACAGAGATCATACGTTTCCTGTAGTTCTTGACCAGGTTTGCACACACTGCAGCAGGGATTTTGGCCCACTCCTCCATACAGACCTTCTCCAGATCCTTCAGGTTTCGGGGCTGTCGCTGGGCAATACGGACTTTCAGCTCCCTCCAAAGATTTTCTATTGGGTTCAGGTCTGGAGACTGGCTAGGCTACTCCAGGACCTTGAGATGCTTCTTACGGAGCCACTCCTTAGTTGCCCTGGCTGTGTGTTTCGGGTCGTTGTCATGCTGGAAGACCCAGCCACGACCCATCTTCAATGCTCTTACTGAGGGAAGGAGGTTGTTGGTCAAGATCTCGTGATACATGGCCCCATCCATCCTCCCCTCAATACGGTGCAGTCGTCCTGTCCCCTTTGCAGAAAAGCATCCCCAAAGAATAATGTTTCCACCTCCATGCTTCACGGTTGGGATGGTGTTCTTGGGGTTGTACTCATCCTTCTTCTTCCTCCAAACACGGCGAGTGAAGTTTAGACCAAAAAGCTCTATTTTTGTCTCATCAGACCACATGACCTTCTCCCATTCCTCCTCTGGATCATCCAGATGGTCATTGGCAAACTTCAGACGGGCCTGGACATGTGCTGGCTTGAGCAGGGGGACCTTGCTTGCGCTACAGGATTTTAATCCATGACGGCGTAGTGTGTTACTAATGGTTTTCTTTGATACTGTGGTCCCAGCTCTCTTCGGGTCATTGACCGGGTCCTGCCGTGTAGTTCTGGGCTGATCCCTCACCTTCCTCATGATCATTGATGCCCCACGAGCTGAGATCTTGCATGGTGCCCCAGACCGAGGGAGATTGACCGTCATCTTGAACTTCTTCCATTTTCTAATAATTGCGCCAACAGTTGTTGCCTTCTCACCAAGCTGCTTGCCTATTGTCCTGTAGCCCATCCCAGCCTTGTGCAGGTCTACAATTTTATCCCTGATGTCCTTACACAGCTCTCTGGTCTTGGCCATTGTGGAGAGGTTGGAGTCTGTTTGATTGAGTGTGTGGACAGGTGTCTTTTACACAGGTAATGAGTTCAAACAGGTGCAGTTAATACAGGTAATGAGTGGAGAACAGGAGGGCTTCTTAAAGAAAAACTAACAGGTCTGTGAGAGCCGGAATTCTTACTGGTTGGTAGGTGATCAAATACTTATGTCATGCAATAAAATGCAAATTAATTATTTAAAAATCATACAATGTGATTTTCTGGATTTTTGTTTTAGATTCCATCTCTCACAGTTGAAGTGTACCTATGATAAAAATTACAGACGTCTACATGCTTTGTAAGCAGGAAAACCTGCAAAATCGGCAGTGTATCAAATACTTGTTCTCCCCACTGTACATACTAAATACACCTCTTCTATGATGTAATTTTTTTTATTTAAATATATTTACATTTACATATTTTATATTTACAAGTTAAAACCTCATATACTACATCATATAATAAAAAAGAAATGAAGAAATTATTTCATAATAAGGAAAAAGGCTCATTAAATAATAAAATTCTTGAAAAAAGTAAAAAAAAAAAAATAATAAAAAAACAGGAAATAATATCATAGAGAAGTCTTCTGCAGACCCTCGTGACTTTCTGTCTTGTCGTGTGACCATAAAAAATTAATGAATTATTAATTTATGAATTTATAATTCATGCTATATATATATAGCCAAAAATATTTTTAAAACTCTGTTGTAATTAATGAGATTCAAGGTGTGAGAAAAATGTAGCCTAAATTATAGCCTAAATGTTTTTCAAAACCATATGAAATTTTACAAATATTCTTTCCCTTTTCTTTATTGTGGGCACTTGTATATGTCATTGACCCCTAAATGTCAATCGGTGTTTATGTTCTTTTTGGGCTTTCCATTCAGGGCTTGCATGTACCAGTGTCCAGGTTGAGCTGGAACACAAAGTTTGTTTCATTGCAGGATATTGCGCACAATGTGAGGATCTGTTGAAGCTGGAGCTATTTCTGGAAGAGAGTGCAGAGGTGAAGAATCATGGGAAAATTAGTCCGAGGGTGTGTGTTTGCCCAAAATATGGACTTCCCTCTAGCTTTCTGACATTTCTGTCTGTTTATGGCCAGATTGTCTGTTCAATTCCTCTTCTGTTCTTTCATTTGGGATTGAAGGGGAGGGTTTTCTCTCTCAAAGGCTGTCCTTTTTGCTGGAGAGCTTTGGCATGCCTATTCTAGATGGCTAAAATTAAGTGAACAGTCCCTCCTTGTCTCTACTCCGTGCCCTGGAGGCCGTCCCTACCCTGACTACCCGCTCTTGGCACACTGTTGGCCGGGCAGTAGGTTAGTCTGTTGACGGGTGGTGCAGTCACACCTCAGAGAGCGCTGGACCTGTGAGACGTTATTTTGCACGCTTGGTTAAAAGGGGTGGGGTTACTTAGTGCAGGTAATGGCACGCTGATTTTTTTTTTCAGTCGGGTCCTTGACCCTTGTGGACTTTAGCCCTGGAAAGGTAAGCTTTATAATGTATGTTCTCTGCTCACCTCACTAGGGCACACAGAAAGCTCACTTTTATTATTATTAGGGCTAAATTACATATACACTAACTAAATTTAGAGGACAAGAAACTTTTGGTTCCATCAGATTTCTTTATAAGCTTTTAAAGTGTTTTTATGTGAGTACCAAATATGTGACTACCGAATTTATGTGAGTACCGAAGCACCATCATATTGGGTTTAGGCTTTCAATTTAACTTAATATAACTTTAGTACAATTAATTAGAGAAAATACTGCAGGTCAGTGATAGACTATCTATTTAATCATCTGCAACAATAATGGTTTTGTTTTATTTTAATTTTAGGGCTTTTTTTTGGTAAATATGGTTATTTGTGTTTAATTGCTCTTTTTTGATTGATTAATCACCTAATGATGTAATTAATCCATTTTTAAAAACTTTTGGAAGCCCTAATTTTTTTATATTTTCAGTAGTTTGTGGCATATTTGGGTCTCCAGTTCATATATATATATATATATCCTTCATTTATATTTTAAAAATTTTGAGGCATTAAACTTGAAAATTGTTTTAAAAAAAAAACTAAGAAACGAGCATGACTACACGTCAACTGAGCACATGTTTTCAACTAGATTCTCTTTTTCATTTTTGTTCATTTTTAAAAAAAACATTTTTATTGTGGACAGTTTTATATGTTATTGACCCTTGGTCAAAGGAAAATGAATAGAGTTTACATGGGAAAAACTAGAAGCTGAAATTAGTAGAAAGAGAGGAAATCCAAGCATTAAGGAGCTGTAAAAGAGAAACGGAAAAGCAGCTAATGATTTTCATTTGGGTGGGCTTACTGAACTCCTGGAGTAGCCAAGCAAATCAACGTGATCTGGCTGAGATCTCGCTCCCTCTCTCTGTCTCTGAGAGGGATAACACAAGGCACTTTCTTGATTAACCAAGAAAGTGGGTTTTCTTAGTAACTGTGGAAGTTTAAATGGGACACTTTAATACATAACACATAACGTTTGTCATGGGGCACTTTACAGGGCATTTGCTAATGTCTGAAGCAGCTGATCTTGAATGTTTGCTCAAAGTGAATGAAAACTTGTCCTTCTTATTAGGCAATTATATAAAGTTTTCTCAACCATCTTAGTCATACTGAAGAAGTCTTGTGTCACAGTACAGTCAAAGGAACAAACGGTTATGACCCTATTAAAGTGACGTCTCAATGCGGAGAGGGCAGGCTGTAGTGACAGATGTAGTGACCAGTAACATATGATCCTCTGCTTCTCAAGTAGTTTTGCTTCAGGAGTGATGTCTCAATGTGGTACAATTTTTGCCAATTATTTATTCTAAAATATTAACAAAAATGTCCTTAACATCAATCAGTTTTTTTATGTTATATTATGAACTATATAGGTCTAAAATACTAAGCTTTAGAGGTTTTAGCTCATTCCTATGCAGTTGCTTGGTTCTAAAAGTGTTCTAGGGTGTTGCTATCTATTTGTTATGATGTTCTGGGTGGTTGCTAGGGTCATTATGTGGGAAGTTGTGTGTTCTGAGTGATTTGTTAGGGTGTTGTTATGTGGTTATCATGTTCTGGGTGACTGCTAGAGTCATTATGTGGGAAGTGGGGTGTTCTGTATGGTTGCTAGGGTTTTGTTATGTGGTCTTGATATTCTGAGTGGTTGCTATGGTTATAATGAGGGTAGTGGGGTGTTTTTAGTTGTTGCTAGGGTGTAGCTATGTGGTAATGATGCCCTGGGTGGTTGCTAGGGTGTTGCTCTGTGGTTGTTATGATGTTTTGGGTGGTTGCTATGGTTATTATGTGGGTAGTGGGCGTTTCTGGGTGGTTGCTAGGGTGTTGCTATGTGGGTGGTGGGGTGTTCTGTGTGGTTTAGGTCTGGTCAGGGATGGGCAACGTCGGTCCTGGAGTGCCGCTGTCCTGCTGAGTTTAGCTCCTCCAACCCTTATCAAACACACCTGAACAAACTAATCAATGTCTTCAGGATTACATAGGCTCCAGGACTAACTTTGCCCGTCCCTGTTCTAGGTGATTGCTAGGATTATTTTGTGGGTAGTGGGGTGTTCTGGACGGTTGCTAGGGTGTTGCTATGTGGTTTTTATTTTTTTCTGGGTGGTTGCTATGGTTATTATGTGCGTAGTGGAGGGTTCTGGGTGGTTGCTAGGGTGTTGCTATGTGGTTACGATGTTCCTAGATTTATTATGTGGGTAGAGCAGGAGCTGTCCTGGAGGACCCCCAGCACTGCACATTTTGTATGTCTCCCTTGAGGTGGGTGTGTCCAAGTTAAGAGAGACATACAAAATGTGCAGTGCTGGGGAGGTGGGGGTTGCTATGTGGGCGTTGGGGTGTTCTGGGTAGTTGCTAGGGTGTTGCTATGTGGTTGTTATGATGTTGCTATGGTATTGCTATGTTACTATGATTTTCTGTGTGGTTGCTAGGGTTATAATGTGGGTAGTGGAGTGTTCTGGTTGGTTTCTGGTTGATTGCTAGGATGCTCTATGTGGTTTGAGATGAGATCACCTGTTTCATTTATTTTATCATCCAAAAGGGAAATTTAATTAGTAAATCATAAATACTACTTCTAATTGTTTTTACACAACAAACTTGGATTTAAGAAAGTATTGTAACATTAAAAACGGCACACTTCACCTTTAAGTATGTGTTCTGCAGGAGAGTATTCACAGGTGATAGTTGGAGATGCCCATTGTACCTCAAGACAATGGCTGAAGAGTGAAGGACTCAAGTGGCTGTATGCGATGGTGCCAGCTCATTGAAGCAGTGACTATGGCACCTAACGGGCACATGCTGCATTTCTCGCCAGCTGTCCAAACAGGGTCCAGAAAGAGAGAGAGAGAGAGAGTGGAAAAGAGTGCTAAAACCCTCTACCTCTCTGCCAAATGGAAAAGTGCACTTCCAAACACAATGCTGCTTTATGCTCTTCTGCTGGGACGTCATACACGGTTAAAACCAAACCAAACCGAGTGTACTACAAACATGGTGCATGATGAGCTTGTGCTGTCTGTTAGTCTTGATCCTAATCAGAAGTGTTAACATGCATATTGGCATTTGAGGAGGGCATGTGGGCGTGAGGCATTTTATAGTCAAACGCTATACAGTGGGGTTGTTCCGTAGAGTTTTTTGAGTGATTCAGAGTTTTCATTTCTGAAGTTGCAGTTTCTCACTGCAAAATGCGTCACATTCAGATAAAGGGTTTTGTCGGGTTTTTGTCTTTGTTCTCAGCATTGAAAGATGAGCTGCTGTACATGGAAAGAGAGACAGAGGCCTGACATCCACAGGAGAGTTCAGGTCAGTGAAGGGAATCAGATGGAAGCAATGACAGAGCAGAAAGCAAGAGATTTGTTTGGAGAAATAGTGAATTAATGGCAAAATGACAGGATTTCAGAAGGTGGCTGAGAGAGAAGCTTGAGTTGAGGTTTTTTTTTTAAATGTTGTGTTTGTGTTTTCCAGGCGGGGAAGGGAGAGCCCCACGTCTTTAAAGAAAAGACCTTCAAAAAGAAGCGCCAGTGTGGGGTGTGCAGGCAGAGCGTGGAGAATTTGGGCTCTTTTTGTCGAGGTGAGTGACATCTGACCATTATTGCGTGGGTTTTAACACTTTTTGATGCCAAGGACACCCACATATGGGTTGCCGTGATTTTGCCAAGTAAGACATATTCCTGGATCAACATATTTTGTTGATCCTGGAACAACATTCCTGTCTGAAAATTTAGTCCTAAGCATATCCCTACCCCTAAACCTAACCCTACCCGTAGGTTATCCCTAAAATCTGAGGCAAATGATGTAGAAGCACCTAACCCTGGTTGTAAGACTAAACTTGACATAAACTTTAAACTTGTCCCGCAAATCTGATTGGTTGATTGGAATGTTGTTCCAGGATCAACAGAGATGTTGTTCCGGGAACACGTTGCACTTGGTGAAATCACTGTGTGATGCTCTCCTTGTGACATTTTCATTTATAAAAAGATGCATTTTTGTCTCACAATTAATGCTGAGAAGAAGTGTGTTATTATACAGTAAAGATAACATGTTATTTGAGATATTATTATTTTTTTTTTATATTGCCATACTGAAGAAAAAGCAAATTATGAAATTAAATATTATCCGGAAAATGTTTATACTTAATAACTAAGTATCTTTAAATAAAGTATAAAACTGAAGAGAAATGAACATATTTATTTTAACAGCACTTTTCACACTAAATCCTGTTTCAGTTTTACAGTTAACTTTGTTATTTAAATTTAAGTTAAACTTTTTGTCAAAATCTTTCCATGCCAGTGTTGTTAGCTAAAACTAATACTAAAATTATATATATTAAAAAAAAAAAAAAAAAAAAACTTTTTAGTAAATGAAATAAAATAAAATGACTAAAACTAAAATTAACATGAAAACTGAAAATATAAAAATAAAAGCTTATTGAATTCAAAATATGATTAAATACTATAGTATACAAGTAATACTACAATAACACTGTTCCATGGCCCCCCCCTAGACCCTCTTGAGCCAATTTTTTGAAATATTTTTTTTAAAAGCAACTTTTTATTGGCATTTTTAATAATCAGAAGAAAAAAAGATTTAGAAGAAAGATTTTAGATGCTATTCAGCTATTTGGCCTGGATTCAAACGCCTATAAATGATGTCACGTCTTATGGTTCACTAGAGGGTTCCCTAAGATTCTCGGTACGCCACTGATGCCTAATAAAAAGATATTAAACCTAGTCAGTATTCCTTTCTAACACATCTCTCTCTCTTTTCCATCCACAGTCTGCAAAACAGCCACTCATAAGAAATGCGAAGCCAAGGTAAGAACATTTTCCCCGTTTCTCATCAGTTCATAATGTATTTATCAATGTCTCTTTCACTCCCTCTTTAGATTAACATGGGTGTATAAAATGGGAGTTTATGTAGTTAAAGGCTCACTCTCTCTTGCTCGCTCTCTATGTGTTTCCTGCACTGAAGGCCTCCCTGTGTTGGGGCAGCAGTGTTGGCAGCCGCACCCCAGCACCACACAGCCGTAGTGAAAGACTCATTGATAAAGCCAATGGATGCCAGTGCTGGCACTCCCATATCAGGCACGTCTCCAGAGCAGCACCCTGGGATCTAGAGTCCCAAGCCACGCTGTAAAGCTATTTGCTTTATTCACAGTTACTGACCTTGTATAGAGTAACTACTGTGATACCCAATTTTATATAACTTTATTCGTCACTCCTTGGCACTAGCAAAAGTTTGGTCAATGTGCAAAGAAACAGTGAGTGGTAACATGCCACATGGTTATTCAATCAGCAAATCGCCAACCCACTGAAACGTTCTTTATGATATAGAGAGTTTGTCTACAGCTGTATCACTGGCTCAATAGGATCATTTTCAGGTGTTAGTTCATTTAATTACTAGGTTAAATGATTATGTGCATTGGATGTATTTCAATGATTATGTGGAATCAGAGTTCAAAATGTACTTTTTACCAGACAAAGTTCACTTTTTGAGAAAACTGGCATGTTTTTGCACCTGTAAAAGTTTGATTGTTTATATTTTTCTTTGTATATGTCAAAAATCACAAATCTCTCTGAACATTTAATGAAACACACTTAATATTCCACATACACTACCATGCAAAAGTTTGTGGTCTGTAAGAATTTTTAATGTTTTTGAAAGAATTTATAATTTATTTGCTCAAAACTACAGTAAAAACATAATATCATGAAATATTTTTTCAAATATTTATAGATTTAAAATAAAATAAAATGGGGAATTGCAATTTTTTTAGCTCACAATTCTGCCTTTTTTTCTGTGAAAAAAATATGTAATTAATATATATTATTAATATATATATATATATATATATATATATATATATATATATATATATATATATAACTTTTTATTTTTTAATCATATATATACATATATATATATATATATATATATATATATATATATATATATATATATATATATATATATATATATATATATATATATATTTAATATAATATATATTATATATTTTCAAATATAATTAATTCCTGTGATGGTAAAGCTGAATTTTGAGAATCAGTATCATTACTCTTGTCTTCAGTGTCACATGATCCTTCAGAAATAATTTTAATCTGCTGATCTGATGCTCAAGAAACATTTCTTCTTATTATTAATGTTGAAAACGGTTGTTCTGCTTAATATTTTTTGTGGAAACCGTAATACTTTTTACAGGATTCTTTGATGAATAGAAACAGAATTTGTTTAAAATAGAAATATTTTGTAACATGTCATTTTTGATCAATTTAATGCATCCTTACTGAATAAAATATTGATTTCTTAAAAAAAAAAAAAAAAAAAAAGATATTACTGACCCCAAACTTTATGCGTCACCATGGAGTTCTGGAGAAAAATATAACTGTTATCCTGAAAAACTTCTGACATTGTATTTTCTACTGAGGTAAAAGTTGTTAGAAGGTGTGAAAGATAGCATGATCCATGTTTTACTCTCGTTTTCTGCTTGACAAGTGTAAAGTTTGTATCCTGTGTGGATTTGGTTGTGCTGAATAGTGATGACTGTCATTATTCATGCATACTCACTCTTCTTTAGACATCTGGGTGCTTGTTCAGTGACAAGTTCATATACCAGTCTTGGCCATTCAGGACCCTCAGTGTTGGCTGTGATAGTCATCATCTTTGTCCTAATAGGGAGTGTCCACCCTAGAGACCACAACTTGAAAGAAAACCTAATACCTTATTGGCCCTCTAGAGCGTCGACCAGCCCTCCCTCTCTTAGCACCTCACAAGACAGAACAAAGACAGATTTCAAGTACACTTAAGCCCTCTTATAGGTTAGAATACCCTGGCAACGGTCCAAGTCATGGGTTCAGGGAGGGTCCGGCAAAATCTTGCTCCATATTGCGAAAACGTTAAGTAGCGTAGACTCAAAAATCAAAAGCACTCTGAGCACTCTCACTTTTTAAATGATTACACACTGCATTTGACCATAAACAGTACTTCATTTCAGAGTATAACCTGCAGATGTTTTATTCGGCAGAGCAGAAATCAACGTAAGCCTTTCTCCTCTGCTCTTTAAAATAGAAAATCCACTCAAACTCCATTCAGCTGTTTCATGTTCCTCTCTTAAGCTTTTGTCCCCTCCCTGGGCTCTGTCTCATTATTAGATGTGAATGGTTTTTTATTCACCTCCTCATAGCACTGGCCTTATGGGATTTTACACAGATTTGGAGCTGCACACTTAGATGGCTTTATCTGTCCATATGTTAAAAGCTCTTTTAAAAATAAGAGATGTGGACCATAGAGAATAGGAAAGGAGCCAAAGACTTTATAGAGGTAGCACTCTCAGACACAAATGGCTAGTTAACTTCAGAAGACATTGGGGAGTTATTAAACTCCAATCGCTTGAGTCCTAGAAGTCCTTATAGAGTTCCTTATGAAGTACAATGTGATGACAGGTAGAAAAGTGATATCTGGCCATGTTTTACCTGTTAATGGCAGTTTCTCAATAAAGTAGTTTGTTGCTTGGGTAGGAATTGGTCCACTAACCAACTCAGTTATTGATTTTTCTTATTTTTGTGTCATCATGAATACACTTCTGTCGTAACAGCACTTGGAAAATTTACATTCATAAGTATATCTATGATGCCTAAAGGTCAGTTCACACCAAGGACAATAACTATAACGATAACTGTAAAAGTATAGTTCTAAAAATCGCTCTAAATATAAATAAATAGCACAGTCCACACCACAACTATAATGATAACGGCACAGAGAAACAATATCATTGCAATCACTTTCAGAACGATTTTTTCCAGCTGATGAATGATAAAAACATTGACAGCCAATCAGAATCCACCTAACTTTAAAGAGCTTGTGCATTTAAAGGGCCAGATGACAAAACTGCAGCGTGCGCTTAGAATAAACAGAACGATATCGTCCACTTGTGTGATGATATAGTCATCTTTATAGTTATCGTTCTTGGTGTTAACAGGCTTTTATGATGCTTTTTTTTGTTCAGAAGTTGAGATGACACTTAAGTGTAATATTCCTCACATTAACTATATGAACTAACACATATATATTATGAATAACTTCACAAGTTTCACAAAGATGGACACTGGCTAATATATGATGCAATGAATGACATAATGTCCTGCAATCTGACCTGACTTGACTAGTAGGAAAAACAGTTAAGTAATCCAAATAATTAGAAAAATAATACAAATATATAGAGATAAAAATATATTTTTAATAAAAAAAATACATTTTATTATTTATTATTATTTATTCTAAATAGCATATTTTATATAATAAATAAAGCAGTCTGTTTTAAAGGCACAATATGTAAGATTTTAAATATTTTAAATATTAAAATATCAAAACCCACTAGAACAATGTTATATATTTTGTTGACTTGTGTACTTACGTTTTCCCAAATGTTTCCAAGAATGTTTAAATCCAGAGAAATAAACAATTTTAACCAGGACACGGACCGTGTCCGTGCGTCGCCTATCAATGACATCATACCCGCGTTACCCTCGATTTCCGGTTTTATTTTGTAGAAACCATGGAAACACCAAAGACGCTTTAATATATGATGTGTTTTATTAGACAGGTGAGCAACTGTTTGGATACATTCATTGACAGAAAACGAATCATTGTTATATAGCTCAACACAGTTAGTCTTATTGTTAAAATCTCGTTTTCTTGATTTACCGCGAGTACCATGTTTTACCATTCCTAATATCGATCTAGCTACTGCAGTGTGCAACAAGTGTCTCATAGTAGCCACCGAGCAACGCACAGAGAAGCATTATAACATAACTTTCAACTCACTCAAATAATGTATCTAATATGATAAAACAGCGTTGGGTTACCCCACATACGCATGACCGGAAGAAGCGGATGCGGTCGTCTGCGGCATAATAAAAGCTCCGCGAAATCAAGGCGTCATCAAGCTACGACTTTGTTTTGAATAAGTGACCTCTAGTGGCGAAAAGTTACATATTGTGGCTTTAAGTTAAATTTTTGAAGTGAATTTTTATCCCACCCTTCCCCAGGACAACAGCTGGCAGCAGACGGTGTTTATCAGGACTCTTTGCTCTTTTGATTTAGGATATATTCTATTTATATCCATCATTGTTTGGGTGAACTGTTCACTTGAGTCATACAGTAGAGATGAGCTGGCTGTGTCTGTAACCAGTAAACACCACCACTAGCCTACAGTGACGGTGATCAAAAGTCTTAGACCTCACTGGTCTGTTAATGTTTTTTCTTTTACCCACTTACATGGAAAACCCCGGTTCTTTTTTCCCGAAATGCATTTCCTGAAAACAGAGATGAAAGTGAATTATTGTCAGTACTGCTCTCTTTGTTTGTGTGTCTGTCTGGTGTGATACACCCTCGTCTACAACCTTAAACCACAGGAAATAATCCCCAGCCCACTAACAAGCGATTGACTCATGTTCAACTTGCTTTTAGCATTGAGGATGAAGCGTATAGCTGTTACTGAGTCAAATTGACTATGCGTGACAAATCACAGCTCAAGAGTCACAATTTGCTTAATTGACTGAATGTTGAAAAAGATTTAAGTTGCAGTAAATCTGTTGTAAAATCTAGCACGTCAAAAGGACTCTCAGGGCTCTGTTCCAAAACCTAGTGTGCTGCCTACCTTTGTGAAAAGAAGTACAATTTAGCATACTTTTAAAAAGAGTACTTATTATGGAATATATACTTACTTAAGTGTGAACTGAATATAATGTATTCTGAAATGAAAAGTGCTTTTTTGACCAATTTAAGTAGGACTTAAGTACATCTTTATATGTAATTTCATAATTACTTCTATTGTCCTTGAACTATAGTTAAAGTGTGCTACCTAATGTACTGACAAGCATTTATGGTAATCTAAAATATACTTTAATGTAATTTCTTATGAAACTTCATGTATTTAAATATGTTTGTAATGACACAAAGTTACAATTTAGTACATTTAAAATATATTAAACTTTAAATGTAATATCAAATAACAGACTACAGTTAAAATAATCAAATACTTTACAACACATCACTTCATTAAAGCATGACAAATGTTTATTAAAACAATGATTTAAAATGTACTTTAAAGTTAAACTTAATATGACTTACAATGTTTAAAAGTGTGCTTAAGTGTGTTAAGAAACAATGAAATTGCACTTGAGTGAACTTAAATGGGTCAATAGGGTCAAGGGGCAGAATTTTAAGGTAGGCGTCTTTATATCTTGCTTTAACCAAATTTTAATTCTTCACCATCACATGTATCCTTCAAGAAGGCAATCCCATAATGCATTTCAACAGACTTAGTGAGAAATAACCCAAGATGGCAGATAAGACATGAGAAATAAATGATTAAAACACTATAAATAAATAATTAAAAAATATTCTGTTAAATTATTATAAATTAGGTTGTTAAAATATTTGAAAAATATTGCAGAAATATTAAAATTAGAGTATTTCACCCAGTATTTGTGTGTGCAATAGATTTTTTAACCTACTATAGTGTCACGCCTTATACTTGGCTACATGCTAACAACAAACTTTATTATTTAAGACAATTGCTTGGCAAGTGAAGTTGCTATGTATGTAGAGCGTTCCAAATCACTCACTTTTGAGTGTCCGTGACTGTTAGGATGCTGTCTTAGCACATCAAATCAAAACTCTGTTGTATTTTTGTGTTTTCCATGCATCCTGTGAGAGGTAGGGTCTTATCTATGTGCCAGAGTGGAAAATTCTGTCCATGGAGAAAAAGAGATGTAGAAGGAGGGGGAAAAAAGATTTAGGGGGCCAGAGAGGGGGAAAAAGAGGAATAGATGGCAGAGTAGCCCGTCAGATGGAGGAAGAATCATTTCTGCCACTTTTCAAGGAAAAAAGGATCCTGTTTCCTATTGTGCTGGTCATGTTACTGGTGGCTGAAGTGGGATATGAACTAAATAAATGAGGGAAGTGAATGGGTGGGCTCTTCCAGTAAATCTTTCACATCATCACCCCTCTTTATAAGCTCATCAGTGCCATGTGTTTCCCCAGCTTCCCCCAGGCCAGTGTGTGTATATATAATATGATTCTAACTGTGTGTGTCTCAGCTTTGTCCAAAGCAGTGCTAGTTTCGTTTTGCATCATTTAGAGGTTGGCGCTCTGACTCAGAGGTCTGGATTACATCCGACTCCTAATGTTGGGTAACGAGAAGAGGTATATGCCAAAAACCTACACTAACAGAACTAACAGGGTATAAAACCATGATAGTATCAACTGCTGATTCCGTTAGGACACTGTGTCATGTCATTTAAGCTGTAGACATGTCAAAACATGGGTTTTTTCTTTCCTCCACTTGCGAGACTCAAGGGCAAAGGTTGTCCTGAAGCTACAGCTGATGTGTTGGCAGATGCTGTTTGAAGAGATCAAGCTGATGATTCATAAAGCAAACATCAAGCTGACATTGTGCACAGTGTGAGTTAAACACAATTTTTTTAAGCCTGTGCCATTTCAGTGCAATTTGTTTTTGTCACAATATTGCATTGTGTTCATGCTGTTCTAAAAGTTCCTAATTTTGTTTTGGAGGTCTCCTATAATATGTTTACATGAATCCAAGGTCAAAAACACTTTAATTTTCTCATAATATACATTGCAGCATTACCTCTTTTCTCACAGTGTCTGAAACATCTCAATAAAGGATTCAGTCCATCTAAACACCTCCTTTCCGAGAGCCTGCTCTGCTCTGATTGGTCAGATGTCCTAGTCTGTTGTGATTGGTCTACTCTGTTCTGATTGGTCAGATTTGTGATTGGTCTACTCTGCTCTGATTGGTCAGATGGCCCAGTCTGTTGTGATTGGTCTTCTCTGCTCTGATTGGTCAGATGAACCAGTCTGTTGTGATTGGTCTACTCTGCTCTGATTGGTCAGATGGCCCAGTCTGTTGTGATTGGTCTTCTCTGCTCTGATTGGTCAGATGAACCAGTCTGTTGTGATTGGTCTACTCTGCTCTGATTGGTCAGATTTGTGATTGGTCTACTCTGCTCTGATTGATCAGATGAACCAGTCTGTTGTGATTGGTCTACTCTGCTCTGATTGGTCAGATGAACCAGTCTGTTGTGATTGGTCAGATGGCCCAGTCTGTTGTGATTGGTCTACTCTGTTCTGATTGGTCAGATTTGTGATTGGTCTACTCTGCTCTGATTGGTCAGATGGCCCAGTCTGTTGTGATTGGTCTTCTCTGCTCTGATTGGTCAGATTTGTGATTGGTCTACTCTGCTCTGATTGGTCAGATTTGTGATTGGTCTACTCTGCTCTGATTGGTCAGATGGCCCCGTCTGTTGTGATTGGTCTTCTCTGCTCTGATTGGTCAGATGAACCAGTCTGTTGTGATTGGTCTACTCTGCTCTGATTGGTCAGATTTGTGATTGGTATACTCTGCTCTGATTGGTCAGATGAACCAGTCTGTTGTGATTGGTCTACTCTACTCTGATTGGTCAGATGAACCAGTCTGTTGTGATTGGTCAGATGGCCCAGTCTGTTGTGATTGGTCTACTCTACTCTGATTGGTCAAATTTGTGATTGGCCTACTCTGCTCTGATTGGTCAGATGGCTTAGTCTGTTGTGATTGGTCTACTCTCCTCTGATTGGTCAGATGGCCCAGTCTGTTGTGATTGGTCTACTCTGTTCTGATTGGTCAGATTTGTGATTGATCTACTCTGCTCTGATTGGTCAGATTTGTGATTGGTCTACTCTGCTCTGATTGGTCAGATGGCTTAGTCTGTTGTGATTGGTCTACTCTGCTCTGATTGGTCAGATGGCCTAGTCTGTTGTGATTGGTCTACTCTGCTCTGATTGGTCAGATGAACCAGTCTGTTGTGATTGGTCTACTCTGCTCTGATTGGTCAGATTTGTGATTGGTCTACTCTGCTCTGATTGGTCAGATGAACCAGTCTGTTGTGATTGGTCTGCTCTGCTCTGATTGGTCAGATGAACCAGTCTGTTGTGATTGGTCAGATGGCCCAGTCTGTTGTGATTGGTCAGATGAACCAGTCTGTTGTGATTGGTCAGATGGCCCAGTCTGTTGTGATTGGTCTACTCTGCTTTGATTGGTCAGATGGCTTAGTCTGTTGTGATGGCTCTACTCTACTCTGATTGGTCAGATGGCTTAGTCTGTTGTGATTGGTCTACTCTACTCTGATTGGTCAGATGAACCAGTCTGTTGTGATTGGTCAGATGGCCCAGTCTGTTGTGATTGGTCTACTCTGCTCTGATTGGTCAGATGGCTTAGTCTGTTGTGATTGGTCTACTCTGCTCTGATTGGTCAGATGGTCTAGTCTGTTGTGATTGGTCTACTCTGCTCTGATTGGTCAGATGGCCCAGTCTGTTGTGATTGGTCTGCTCGCTTCTGATTGGTCAGATTTGTGATTGGTCTACTCTGCTTTGATTGGTCAGATTTGTGATTGGTCCACTCTGCTCTGATTGGTCAGATGGCTTAGTCTGTTGTGATTGGTCTACTCTGCTCTGAATAATCAGATGGCCTACCCTGTTGTGATTGGTATACTCTGTTCTGTTCTATTTTTTTAATAAATAGATAGGACACAAAAATAGAGCATTGTCATTGACCCATAGTTTTTCTCTGCTTTTTTTTCCTCAAAAATGTTTTCGATAAAATCTGTGTTGTTGGCATGAGTTTCCCATTGCATTTTGTCATCAGTGTAATTGGCACCATATGGAAACTATCCGTATGCATAGATTTCTAGTGACAAAAGATGCCTTTAACTTCAGTACATTCTACATGTCCACGTCTTTGTATTTATAGCATCCATAAAGGATTGTGTAAACAATCAGATAAACTAGACATGCTAGGAGATGTGGGATATCTGCTGATTGTATTCTGTTAATTGTTTTGTTTCTGTTTGGAAGGAATGTATTTACTTCTGTTTATTCATATCTTACCTTTTTGATTGGTTGCTTCACTCTGGAGATTTGTGATTCCTGTTTAGTTTGGCAGTAAGACAATAGAAGGGATGATCTAATATTGAAACTCCTATTAGAGAGGCTAAAGGAGAAAGATAGTTAATTAGAAGATGATTACAGCTCAGACTGGTTTGTGTATACATCTTGTCTGCTGGAGTTTGGAGAGTAGGCCTATCTCTCAGTTATCTCATGTCTCCATATAGGGAATCAATCCAAATAAAAAGATGTAATCACATTGTGTGTGAAAGCAGACCTCTGTGTATTCCCAGCCTCTCCCGTGGGATCTGCTTAAAGCTGACTGTGTGTTAACACGCTCACAGCTGCTCGAGGCTTGAGAGCATGTTAACACACACAAAATCACAGTGAAATAAGGAGAGATTGATTAGACAGGGCTGTCAGGGGACATGTACACGTATACAGTGGGGAGAATAAGTATTTGATACACTGCCGATTTTGCAGGTTTGCCCACTTACAAAGCATGTAGGAGTCTGTAATTTTTATCATAGGTACACTTCAACTGTAAGAGACGGAATCTAAAACAAAAATCCAGAAAATCACATTGTATGATTTTTAAGTAATTAATTTGCATTTTATTGCATGACATAAGTATTTGATACATCAGAAAAGCAGAACTTAATATTTGGTACAGAAACCTTTGTTTGCAATTACAGAGATCATACATTTCCTGTAGTTCTTGACCAGGTTTGCACACACTGCAGCAGGGATTTTGGCCCACTCCATACAGACCTTCTCCAGATACTTCAGGTTTTGGGGGTGTCGCTGGGCAATACGGACTTTCAGCTCCCTCCAAAGATTTTCTATTGGGTTCAGGTCTGGAGACTGGCTAGGCCACTCCAGGACCTTGAGATGCTTCTTACGGAGCCACTCCTTAGTTGCCCTGGCTGTGTGTTTCGGGTCGTTGTCATGCTGGAAGACCCAGCCACGAACCATCTTCAATGCTCTTACTGAGGGAAGGAGGTTGTTGGCCAAGATCTCGCGATATATGGCCCCATCCATCCTCCCCTCAATACGGTGCAGTCGTCCTGTCCCCTTTTCAGAAAAGCATCCCCAAAGAATGATGTTTCCACCTCCATGCTTCACGGTTGGGATGGTGTTCTTGGGGTTGTACTCATCCTTCTTCTTCCTCCAAACACAGCAAGTGGAGTTTAGACCAAAAAGCTCTAATTTTGTCTCATCAGACCACATGACCTTCTCCCATTCCTCCTCTGGATCATCCAGATGGTCATTGGCAAACTTCAGACGGGCCTGGACATGCGCTGGCTTGAGCAGGGGGACCTTGCGTGCGCTGCAGGATTTTAATCCATGACGGCGTAGTGTGTTACTAATGGTTTTCTTTGAGACTGTGGTCCCAGCTCTCTTCAGGTCATTGACCAGGTCCTGCCGTGTAGTTCTGGGCTGATCCCTCACCTTCCTCATGATCATTGATGCCCCACGATGCATCCCAGCCTTGTGCAGGTCTACAATTTTATCCCTGATGTCCTTACACAGCTCTCTGGTCTTGGCCATTGTGGAGAGGTTGGAGTCTGTTTGATTGAGTGTGTGGACAGGTGTCTTTTACACAGGTAATGAGTTCAAACAGGTGCAGTTAATACAGGTAATGAGTGGAGAACAGGAGGGCTTCTTAAAGAAAAACTAACAGGTCTGTGAGAGCCGGAATTCTTACTGGTTGGTAGGTGATCAAATACTTATGTAATGCAATAAAATGCAAATTAATTATTTAAAAATCATACAATGTGATTTTCTGGAT
This sequence comes from Coreius guichenoti, assembly GCA_039654105.1. Classification (NCBI taxonomy): domain Eukaryota; kingdom Metazoa; phylum Chordata; class Actinopteri; order Cypriniformes; family Gobionidae; genus Coreius; species Coreius guichenoti. The sequence goes on from CM077178.1 coordinate 26,215,582, forward strand.
TTTTATTTTAGATTCCGTCTCTCACAGTTGAAGTGTACCTATGATAAAAATTACAGACCTCTACATGCTTTGTAAGTAGGAAAACCTGCAAAATCGGCAGTGTATCAAATACTTCTTCTCCCCACTGTATCTAGCTAATTTTCTAGTTTGGTTAAAATTTACTTGTATATGACCTTTTTAGCAATTTAAGTTATTTAGGTGCTTCTGTATGATTATCTACTAAGAAGTTGTGTCTGCATATGCAGTTATTCCTGTCCCTCTGTCAGTATATGTCTATCTTGACTGCAGTTTGTTGGGCATCGGACATGGCAGCCTTGACTCTGATGCTCCCTTAGAGATAATTGTTAATTATTATAATAATTAAGTCTCTCACATATTCATAAAACATATTATTATTTATATTATTATTAACAATAATAATAAGTATTATTGTTTTATGGTAATAATTTTAATAATAATATTAATAAATTATTATTTTTTCCCCACATATATTTATTTTCAACAACAATAATAATATACATTATGCTGTTATTGTTACAAATTAATAATAATAATTATTTTATTTCCCAAATATTTATTTTCAATAATAATAATACTAATAATATATAAATTATCCTGTTATTGTTATAAATTAATAATAATAATTATTAATTCATTTTCTACGTTTATTTTCAATTTTCAATAATAACAATATTATTGTTATATAAATGACACTGTTATTGTTATAAATTATATATATTATCTAAATAATAACAACAATAATAAATACAATTATTTTTATAGTAATTATTATCATTATTTATTTTTCAGATATTTAATTTTAAACAACAACAACAATACTTATTTTAGTTGTTAATAATAATTATTATTATTATTATTTGTCCAGAATTTTTTATCATTTTGACTTTTTTTTATATTATAACTAATATTCTTCTCATTGATGTAATGGGTCCAGACATTATGATTCTCATTAGATTCTCATTACTGTAAACAGTTTTTTTTTTACATTAATATACAATTTTAATTTAATTTTAAGTCCACATAAACTGAAGATTGTACAACATTTAAAATCATATTCATAATGATCCATATGATTTAAACTAATGTATCATTATTATTTTCACGTTACAGTTTATTTCACATTTGTCTGCATTACAGTGATGGGAAGGGTTCTTTATTTTCATGAAAAAGGACACGATGCAAAAAAAACCTTGATGCTCCTTAAATAGGCTTAATTTTCTTTAATCAAAATGTATAACTTTTTTTTTTAAATATGACCTGGACACGTTCTTGACATGTTTCCTGAGATGTACACTCACTATTGAAGGCTGTTTCTGTTAGTCAACAGTGAAGAACGTGTGTAACGTTAGTATCTGCTTCTCCTGAGACCCCTGCATTCAGCTCGGACTAATCGCAATAATTACACTGTTTACACCCGAGCCCACCGTCCACCCACCGTTCCTTCACCGCTCTGACATCCCTCCATCTCTTTCCCCCCTCCTTTCTCCATTTCCTCTGTTCTCATATTCATCTCCACCCTTCTTGTATTCCTGCACTGCTTACAGTATGACTCCTTGTTACAAATCCTTCTCTGCACCTTCTCTCTCTGTCCACGTTTCATCTCTACATGCATCTCCAGACCCCAACAGACACGTGTACACACAGCAATAAGGAACATTTCCTCTCTGCCTCCGAGGAACTCTTTAAAAAGCCTCACACCTTCTACGAACAGAAAACGAGTGCAGAGCGGATGGAGCAGCTGCTACTGGGATGACGGTATCAAATCAGTCCAGGAACTTCCTAGATGCTGATCCTAAGCAAAGCACTCACAACCTCGGATAAAAAATATAAAATCCTCTTAATCTCTGTGGTAAAACTTACACATACACTACTGGTCAAAAGTTTAGGCTCAGTACAATTTTTTAATGTTTTTGAAAGAAGTCTCTTATGCTTACCAAGGCTACATTTATTTGATCAAAAATGCAGTTAAGTTTAAGATAACTGTTTTCTATTTGAATATATATTTTTTAATTTATTCCTGTGATGTCAAAGCTTAATTTTCAGCATCATTACTCCAGTCTTTAGTGCCACATGATCCTTCAGAAATCATTTTGATATGATGATGTGATGCTCAAAAACATTTCTTATTATCAATGATGGAAACAGTTGTGCTGCTTCATAATTTTGTGGAAACCGTGATACATTTAACAGTGTTATTAAATTATTAGTGTTTTATGAGTTGTCACAGTTGGTTGCAAAAGGAAAAATAGTTTTGAGGCAGGATCTATACGCAGAAGTCACTTTATTAAACAATAAACCAAAACAAAAAACAGGTAGAACACAGGAGAATATCAACCCAACTAAAAAATGAATGAGAATGGACAAAGAATGACTCAAATTAAAGGCTATAAATACACAGAGTAACTAAAGGGCTAAACAAGAAACAGGTGAATCAAATCAATCAAACAGTGAGTTCATATGACAACAAATGAGAACATTCTAGAAACCATAGAAACAAAAAGGAAACAGGACACAAAGAGTTACAAACTAGCAGTCCCCCTATACCCTTAAATATGGCACTATTTGAGGGGAGCCATTTGTAGTGGTGTCCGAAACCATAGTGGGCGTTATCGAGTGCACTCATTCAATCCCATAATGCAGCGCAATAATGAGTATACAACTGCTGTACACTCAATGGCTAGAGAATACCCATAATGCACTGTTAAAGTTGCGTGCAGAATGAATTCCTGTGTCTCGCCAGAAGATGACGCCCACAGCTGAATCATCCATCCATTTTACAAACCACTGGTCCAATGTGCCCTAATATCATACAGGTATAAATTCATTTTTAATTGATTATTAAATTGTTTAATTAAAGTTTATATATGCTGGTTTCCATGACCGTTCAAGATAAATCTTTTCATTACTATTAGAGCTGCCAGTTTGCTAAGTTTCAAATGATTATCAAACAGCAAGAACAAACTATGCAAAAGCGGCAGCCCTTCCGGCGCAGTCAAGTGTCCGAATTCACTCACTCGTTTTCATTCAGTCCTTCAAGTGGACTATATAGAGAGTAATAAATGAGGGTATAGGAGATGATTTCGAACACAGCTCATGAAAACAAAACAGAAATCAATATGAAAGTTACATTAGTAAGATTAACTTTAAGTGAGTGTTAGATTAAATAAAATTTTCAATACCGATAAATAAAAAGAATCGATAATATCAACCGATATGGTACCAATATATTTTGTGCATCACTACTTTAAACATGCTATAGGCTGTGTAATATCTTATTCCGAGGCTGACATCAGTTATAAGCTCAGCCATGTTTCGTTTGGAGCTTTGATTTGGTGGAGCCATCTTACAGTCAAAACAGTCAAAGTCTCTTTACTACTGCTGTGGTATTACACTTGGCACGTGGACTCGCTTGTGGACCTCTCCTCACCCTTAACGTCCCATTACACGTGGGAACATGTTCCTCTGGGCTCGCTGCAGAACACAGGGGCACAGAACAGGGGCCTGCTGTTGCTTCACAGACAGATGGAGGGAGGGAAGCAAGGAAAGGGGGGTGGGGCAGAAAGAATAATGGATAAATAGAGGGATGAAAGGCTGCTGCAGGAGTCGTGCGTAAGATTTGGACTTACAGATGGAATTCTGAGTTTGTTCTGGCTGCAGGCCGGCCGGTCTGAGGGAGGTGGAGCGGATTGGCATTTTGTTAAATGAGGGAAAAATGAAAAGCGGAAAGTGTGTATTGGATAAGGAGAAAGAGAGTCAGAGCGAGTGATTGAGGGAGAGAAAGAAGGTTACATTCAAGAAGAAACAAAAGAGTGTTGGCGAGGAGAGGAGGAAAAAGATTAGCGAGAGGAAAGAGAGAAGTATTTTGGATACAAAAGGAACGATGCGGCAAATAAAATTGACCATGGTGACCGTAGTTTCCAGCAAAATAGCATAGTTACTACACTTTTTAGGGGTTATTGCTCATACTTGGGGATCTGAACAAACCCCTAATCCTGCGTATTAAACTTTGGAGTGTAGCTCGTCCAGCACTATTTGTGCTACGGACATGAGTGATGCCTAAAATCACTGTAGTAATGACCGCATAGCAACGCCCTGGCAACCACCCAGTGGCAGTTTTGTGCAAGCAAACACCATTCACATATTTTCTTCAGAAAATATACAAATCTGGTAATATGTTATTAACCACCAGTCATAAAATAATAATTTAATAATAATAATACATTTTTAAAAAGACAGAAATATTACACTGTATAAAAGGAGATTCCTTATTAATTTATTAGTAACAAACACTAATGAACACTAATGAACTTTTTGAACTTTGAACAAAGAATCCTCAAAACTGTATCATGGTTTCCACAAAAATATTAAGCAGCACAACTGTTTTTAACATTGATAATAATCAGAAATGCTTCTTGATCATCAAATCAGCACATTATAATGATTTCTGAAGGATTATGTGACGCTGAAGACCTGAGTAATGATGCTGAAAATTCAGCTTTGCCATCCCAGGAAAAAATTACATTTTAAAATATATTAAACAGTTCTTTTCATTTGTAATAATATTTCACAATATTACTGTTTTTACTGTATTGTTAATAAATAAATGCAAATACATTTGGGTAGAATAAGGATTCTTTCAAAAACATAAAAAAATTACAGACCCCACACTTTTAAATGGTAGTGTATTTTGGTGAATTACATTTTTGTAAAGGAAGACCAAAATACAGTTACATAGGAAGAGAAAGGGTGAACGAGTAGTGTATGAAAACATGAACAGGATGGATGAGGAAATGTTTATGGAATGACTGACACGCAGAGGAAACAAAGGAATAGATGGATGGATGCAGGGGGAAAGTTACCAGAGGAAGCGGGAAAATGTTCCCAGGGAATTAGAAAGAAAATTAAAAAGGGAGAGGGGCATTGAAGAAGAAACATCTGCTCATAGTGACAGACCTTAAGAGAGTGTGAGGGTCAGTAATTGCATGGCTCTCAGCAGCTGATGTCTTTAACACAGTCGCAGTGATATCTTTTACACCTGGTAAAAATAGTTACACTGTGTTTCACTTAACACTTCTCTTCCCTTACAGCATTACAGGCAGGTTGTGCAGCCCTCTGTGTGTGGGGAGAGACGCAGAGAGATTTCTTGTCTTTGTATACCGTGGGGAAGATGTCTTTTTCCACCGGAGTGAAATACTATCCTTGAATTCTGTCCGCACTGCGTTTTGAGACATAATCGTTCACTTACTTCAAATGTGACGGCAGCTTTTTTAGCCAAGAAAAGAGGAAACTTGATATCATAATGGGATCCCACCTAGCAACACACAAAAACACAGATGAGAACAAACACTGGCTATTGGGATAATAGTGTACTGCACAGTATGGATACTGTCTTATTTTGCTTTTTTTTTTTTTTATTAAATTCTATAAAGACTTTTGGCAGTCAGATCAAATAATGAGTCAAGAAAGAAATGTTAAAAATCTCTGCTGATATTACTGCTAATACATCAGATTCACTCATCAAACTGGAAATAGAACAGTAAAACACATCCAGCTTTCTAAAATTCTTCTAAATTATAATAATATGTCACAATATACACAATAAAATTTTTTTTTTATCAAGTTTTGTTTACAATTATATTTTGGCGGTCTGATCGAGTAATACTGTAAGTTAAGAAGCAGAAAATCAGATCTATTCATCAAACTGGAAATAGAAGGTCAAGTTACAGTATGTTCAGTATGTATGTATGCATATATGATGCAGTGTCACATACTCTGATTGTATGCTGCATATTTTGGCAAAAATAGTTGGTAATCCAGGTGTTCCAATCATAATGAAAAACCACGAGCTGTAAATATGAGTAGTGTAGTAGTGTGCTGTTCTGAGCTAGTAGTTATTCGCTCTGTACATCTAATCAAGAGAGAGTTTGATTGGGCAAAATGAAAAGGATAGTTCACCCAAAAATGAAAATTAGCCCATGATTTACTCACCCTCAAGTCATTCTAGGTGTATATGACGTTCTTTTTTCAGACGAATACAATCGGAGTTATATTAAAAAATGTCCTGGCTAATCCAAGCATTATAATGGCAGTGAATGGCAGCCCAAAATTCGAAGCCCAAAAAAGTCCATCCATCCATTATAAAAGTAATCCATACGGCTCCTGGGGTTAATAAAGGCAATTATGGGATCATTTTTGGGTGAACTATCTCTTTAAGGATATGCCTACGAGTGCAAGTCATCAGGATTTTTCGTCCGATTTTGGTCAATTTTAAATCTGCTAACTTTTGGACTATGTTAGCATATAGCTACATTAGCATATGGATGACTCCAAACAGACATGCTAAAAGCCAAAAAACTCCCATTTTGATTTCATCGGGTTTTAAGGAAACACAGACGCATCTCCAGCATGTATTTTTGGAGACACAAACACCCAAATGAACAAGTCCCTCCATCCTCCACTGCCTCATAAGTTATGTTTCATTGTCTTGTTGTACAAAAACATACAATCTTTTAATAACTCTCTATCTCACTCCCTAGACTCACACATACACACACACAGTCGTAGGTCAAGGCCTAGTGTAGCGTCTGTGCACTTCAGAGTGACTTCTCCATGCCTCAGCCCTTTTCCTGTGGCCAAACAAACAGGGCAGGATTGGGCAGGGGATCGGATGTGCAGGGAGGGGGAGCGCTTCATGTTACGTAAGCGTGAATGTCAGCGCACAGACACACACACATTTTCCGCCTGCCACACTAATGATGCCTCCGCCCACTTTACCCCATAAGGCAAAACATGTAGACATGTAAACATGGTGTGTGTCTGTTTGGGTGTGTAAGAGTTATGTACATACTGTGCCACAATTTATGTTGTTGTGTCCTGTTATTTTGTACGAGATCATCCGAGAGGAATGTGCATACTAATGTGTTTGGTTACTGCCCATCACCCACAATCCCTTGCATCTCACTTTTTCTCCAGTCTCGGTGTTATCAGCAGATAGTTTGTTTATCTGTTGCTTTCGGGAAGCATTTCCTTCTCCCCATCTCAACAAATCCCTCTTCACCACTCCCTTCCCCTCGTCCCAGGACAAACAGATGGAGAGGGAAAGACGACAGGGTTATAAGTGAATGTATCTTGAGTTGAACGGTGGAGGCAATGCAGAATTTGGGTTTGAGTCATGTTCCTTTTCTCTATTTCAGATCAACACAGCCTGCATCCCAGCACAGCCCTCCGAACTGGTAAGACTTTGTTTATATTTTTCTTTGTTTCCTTCCTTTTATCTCATAATTTATCAGTTTGTTTTTTCTTCCATTTATACCAAAATGATAATTTTCCTACTCACTGGCTCAATCATTATTTACTTCCTTGTTCATTTACTCATTCATGTATTCACTTATTCACTCTCTTTTTTCATTCACACTGTCATTTGCTAAAAATGACATTTCTGTTATCCTTTATGTTTGAAGAGCATGTAAAACATTCATTAAGGGTCAGTAAGAGTCTCTTATGCTCACCAAGGCTGCATTTGTTTGATCAAAAATACAGTAAAACAGTAATATTGTGAAATATTATCACAATATGAAATAACTGTTTTCTTTTTTAAAATATTATAACATGTAATTTATTCCTGTGATGTCAAAGCTGAATTTTCAGCATCATTACTCCAGTCTTCAGTGTCACATTCTTTCTTATTATTATCAGTTGAAAACTGCTTAATATTTTTGTGGAAACCGTGATTCAATATTTTTTCAGGATTTTTTGATGAACAGAAAGTGCAAAAGACCAGCATTCATTTGAAACAATAATCTTTCACAACAGTATAAATGTCTTTACTGTCACTTTTGAGCAATTTAATGCATCCTTGCTGAATAAAAGTATACATTTCTTTAACAGACCTCTTTATTGACCCCAAACTTTGAATTGTAGTGTATTAATGTACTAGTCATGAATTAGCTGAATTAAAGAGTGTTTTATGACTTTGGTTGTGTCTCAAAACCAAAACCAGCATTTTCAAGCATAGTGCCTATGATGGCCAAAAATGCTATTTAGAAATGCTGAGACAATGTTTGTGTGTTATGTCCTAAAACACTGGGGAACTTTTATTACTTTTATAATTTTTAACTTTTATTAGTGTGTAATTATTCAGGTTGTTAGTTTATTTGATTCTTTTCATTTAGTTTAGTTGATGTAATCAAGGGTGTCCTGTACTTTTTTGAGGGGTCACCAGTTGCACTCCTGGTTCAGATAATACATAAATATTGGATTATGCTTCTGGAAGAAATGATTGTAAAATATGGTACATTTTTGTGTAGTTCCTCTGTTTATATATCTGTGTTCTCATCTGCTGCAGCGAAGGGGGGCATCCTCCTCTAGACACATTCAGCATCTGGTAAGAACTTTTTCATTATTCTTTCATTATCTCTCTCACTAACGGACACATGGCACTTCCTCTACATCAGGGATTCTCAAACTTTTGTCAGCCCCTTTAATAACCAAAAATGGCACCACATCTTATTTATTTTATTTTATTTTATTTTATTATTTAGTTTTTTTAGTCTTTAGCTATAGTCAATATTTAATTGCCTGTACCCAGAGATGGACATGAGCTTTCTGTGGCCCTCATTGTGGTTTTGACTCAAGTTCACAGTTTAATCAGAACCATTAGACTCCACTGTCTCAAGAATAAGTTCTCCTCTTCCTTTTTTGCTTTTGGGCCTCAGACAATGCTTCAGTTCTTAGAGTGCCATTTGTCTGTTTACACATCGTACATATGAATAAGATATTAAGAAGAAAAATGGTTTAAATAAACAGAAAAGACAATCTTTTGTACCAAGAGTTGGCACAGTCACCTAGACAAAAAAGTTTATTGAATTTATTGTTACCAAACACAATGATATAATCTTATTTTGTTGTTTTTCCAGGGCTCGACCAAGTCTCTGACCTACACTAAACAGAGAAACACTCTCCCGAGGTATGTTTGGCTGAAAAGAAGCTTTTAAAGCATCAAATCTCAAACCATGAAGTTCAGTGATCGCTGCAGGATCGGTTGAGAACGCTTAAGTTTTGAGACTTTATTTCCTCTGCTAATCTCTGTTTATCTCAGATAAGTTACCTCATCTCAGCAGGGTTTTATTCCCTTCTGGTTTAATGTGAAAAGTCAAAAATCCCTTTTGGCCGCAGTGTGGTGAGGAGCAGAGAGCTAATATGTGTCAGGGTGCGTGGTTAGATAGCTCAGCTGTGTCCAATCAAACACAACTCTCAGAACAAACTCCAGTTATCCAATGAAATAACATTTACTGGACTTCACATCATTCTTTAGGATGATTTTAGCGGTTTTGCTTTAGAAAAGCTTTGTTTCTTAGTAGGGATGAACCATTTTTGGATTTCTGGTCAATGTGTTAATCCAATAATTATTTTAATGTTACTGTAAATGATAAATGTCAAATATTACAATTCCATAATATTTTATATGAATAAATTGAAAATAAAACACTAAAAGCTAAAATCAATTGTTGGATGGATGGATGGATGGACGGATGGATATATGGATGAATTGGATGGACGGACTGACGGATGGAGGACAGACAGACAGACAGATATGTAGATAAATATATCATAGATCATATCATGTTATATATTTTCTTATATCATGCATCCCTTTTTCTCAGAAATTTCCCATCCATCCCTTCTGGTAGTTTTTTTTCTAGCCGGTCCAAACAAGTCTAGATGGTTAATTGTTTGGGCTGAAAGCTGGTAGACATGGTTTAAACTTAGTAGACCATCTCACTCAATCTGAGTGGTGCTAGTAGATCATCTTGGACCAGCAACAAGATTCACAAAGTTTTGTGGCTTTTAGTTTATGTCTGTTAGCTTTTCAAGTCATTTCACAGAATCTTTAAGCTGGTGTGTTCAGGTTTTCCCTTCTCTCTCAGGAGCTTTAGTGTGGATCGGGTGATGGACAGAGTGATGGAGAGGCATTATGATTTCGACCTCACATATATCACGGAGAGGATCATCTCTGTCTTTTTTCCTCCTCTGCTGGAAGAACAGCGGTACCGCCTCAACCTCAGGGAGGTGGCATCCATGCTCAAGTCCAAACACCAGGACAAGTTTCTGGTACGTGACTCAGTGTGTATTTTCTGTATGTCTGCGTCTGAGGGAAGCTTGTGTTAAAAGCATTTTCATTGTTCTGGTCCATTTTTATCCAACAGTTATTCAATCTGTCTGAGCGAAGGCATGACATCACTCGTTTAAACCCAAAGGTAAGGCTCAGTTTTTATGATTTTATGTGTTTCTATCACTAGAAACTGCTTTGCGGTAGAACTTTTGAAGACCCGATTACACCAGCCAAGATTAAAAAGCCTCTCTTTCTCTCCTTCAGGTTCATGACTTCGGCTGGCCAGATATGCACGCTCCTCCGCTGGATAAGATCTGTGCCATGTGCAAAGCCATGGAGAACTGGCTGAACTCCGACCCCCAGCATGTGGTCGTTCTGCACTGTAAGGTCAGAGGTCATAGTAGTCATTGGACAGTTCATGTCAGGGTCACAGGCACTGATAGAGTACTAAAGGGTGCTGACATGACCCTTAAGGACCACCCAACAGAGTTACCACAGATGATATCATGAAGCCAGACCTCAGAGGATGTCTGGTTTGACAAGCTTTTAGTTTGTGTGAGATGTTTAAAACAATAGATTGAGAGTTAAAAGTCTGAGACCACAATGAAAATCTGGGATTGAAACCCTAACATTTTAAATCAAAGAAATGTACAGATGGTCAGATGTTCTTTTTCCATTGAGGATTTCAAGATCATCATCATCAACTTGCTGTCATTAAAGCAACCGGGAAACATGCCAAAAAACATTCTGAAATTCATGTTCAGTTTTCAAATTAACTCAAATTGTTTGTCTTTTCAAAAGTGGTCTCATACTTTTGTACCCGACTGTACAAGAGGGTCCAAACCTGATTCTGCAATTGCCTTCTTTATTTGGAACAGATTTTAAGTGTAAATCCTATCTGTAGCATCTGTGAATTGACTAGTATTGATTAATTTTCAGGGCAACAAAGGAAAGACAGGTGTTATTATTGCTGCCTACATGCATTACAGCAAGATATCAGCAGGGTAAGTTCATCTGTTCTACATCTAGATCAGTGGTTCTTAACCAGGGGACTGGAGCCCACTAGCAAACCTCCAATAAAATAATATAATTTACTTATGCATTAAAATAATCTAACTGAATTAAAATGCTAAAAATGTAATAGAAAAAAATGTATTTTTTAAATTTTCCCCTCATTTTTTCCCAAGCTGTCTTTATTGAAGGACATACACTTCTTGAAACTTTTGGAATAAAAAATGTATTGTGGTTGGTAAATTTAATATATCTTCTAGTTTGTGTTAATGAAAAAAATTGAGAACAGGGAGCTTTGTAATTACAGCAGAAATACAGAACAAATATTTTAGCCTATATGGGGGGGCCTTTGAGTTAATGGGGTTGAGAACCACTGATTTAAATTTGTCTATTTTAATTTGAATACCCAGTGAATCAAAATGAGAGTTTTGTGGCTTTAAAGGCCAGTTCACACCGCACCGATGCAGGCCAACGCCAACAGTCACTAGATTACAAGTACGTTACTTCTCAGACATTCAGAGACCAATGAACACAGATTCAACATGTTCAATGGGCGAAAAAGAGAGAGACGACAGACGCAGACAGGGATGACACACTGATCCGACAAAGTCTGTCGGTGCAGTGAATTGGCCTTTAGTCCATGTCAAGTAGATTAAATAGGTGACAAAATTTAGATGAATTTTTTTTGTCTTTAAAACAATCGTGTCTTTGGTGTGTTTTTTTCTCTTCAACTGCATTCATGCACACAGGGCAGATCAGGCCCTCAGCACATTGGCCATGAGGAAGTTTTGTGAAGATAAAGTGTCGCCCTCTCTCCAACCCTCTCAGAACAGGTACATCTTTCCTGATTTGTATCTTTATTGATTCTTTATTGACTATTGCTATTCACACACTTTTTTTCCCATTGTTAACACTGATGTCTCTCTCTGCAGGTATATCTATTACTTTGGAGGGCTGCTCTCAGGGGCCATCAAAATGAACAGCAGTCCTCTCTTCCTCCATCAGGTCCTCATTCCTACCATCCCCAACTTCCAGGAAGATGGAGGTGAGTGAATGTTTTCATGACATCATTCTCCAACATCCATACATAATCCCTCAATGAGGTCATGTGTCTGTGAGTCTATATTAATTTGTTAAGCGAAACCTCCTTCACATTCACACACACGTTTCAAGTTTGTTTTAATCTTTCGCAGTGGAGGAGAGATGCTCAGAGGGAGTTTGCCAAATCCTCCTTCATATCTCGCTTTTTCCTCACTCTCTTGACAGGTTTCTTCCCTTTCCTGAAGATCTATCAGTCCATGCAGCTCGTCTACACTTCTGGCATATAGTGAGTGCGAATCTATTGGAGACGTTTACATAATTAAAACATAATTAGAGGTGTTTGCTAGGACAAATATTACAATTACTGCTGCTTAATATTTAGGGTCTTGTTCAAATCATTAATCCTAAGTACTACAAATTTGGTATGTAGCATGTGCTATACTGAGATGAATGATGCCTCAAATTTTGTAGTTTCTTAAAGAGAGGTTTGCTGCAAAAGAAAATCCCATAAGACATGCATTATAGGAGGGCCAGAATATCATGGGGGTGGGCTGTTTTTAATTTAGTAAGCAACCACCCAGAAAGCCCTGGCAACCTTCCTGAATACCCTAATAACCACCAAGAAAGCCCTAGCAACACCCTAGCCACCATCCAGAATACCCTAGCGACACCTTAATTACCACCCAAAATGCCCTAACAACCTCACAGAAAACCATAGCAACCACCCACAATGCCCTAGCAACACCTTATCAACTGCATGAAAACAATTTAAAACCACTCAGAACACCTTAGCAACTGCATAGCAACACTATGGCAAAACCCTAGCCACCATCCAGAATACCCTAAGAACACCTTAGCATCCACCCAGAATGCCTTAGCAACCTCCCAGAAAATCATAGCAACCATCCACAGTGCCCTAACAACAACCTAATACCCTATCAACCATCCACAATGCCCTAGCAACACCTTATCAACTGCATGAAAACAATTTAAAACCACTCAGAACACCTTAGGAACTGCATATCAACACCCTACACAAGCAACCATCTAACAACCACCCAGAACATCTTAGCAGCTGCATAGCAACACCATGGCAACACCCTAGACAAACAACCATCTAACAACCACCCAGAATGCCCTAGCAACCTTCCAGAACACCCTAACAACCATCCAGAAAGCCCTATCAACACCCTAGCCACCATCCAGAATACCATAACAATACCTTCTCAAACACCCAGAATGCCTTAGCAACCTCCCAGAAAACTATAGCAACCATCCACAATGCCCTAGCAACACCTCATCAACTGCATGAAAACAATTTAAAACCTCCCAGAATGCCCTAGCAAATCCCTAGCAACCACCCGTAACACCATAGCACTGCATGAAAACAAATTAAAATCACTTCAAACACCTTAGCAACTGCCTAGCAACACTGTGACAACACCCTAAAATCACTAAGGGTGTTAACACATTGTTTTTAGCTTTAACACTTTGTAGGTAGGCTTTTTACATTATCCAGTAAGTAACCACCTAGCAACATCCCAGAACACCCTAGCAACCATCTAGAATGCTCTACTAAAACCTTATCAATCATCCACTTTGCTCTAGCAACACCCTAGCAACCTCCCAGAATGAACTAGTAACATAAGGTACAACCTCCCACAAACACCTTTGCATCTGCATAGCAACACCCTAACATCGTGGAGGAGAGTTTTTAACCCTTCATATCTTCTTCAGACGATAATGAAAATCTAGTTTAAAGAGTATATACGTGTTTTTTTTTTTAGTGATCTGCAGGGCTCTGGGAGCAGACGGCTGATTGTTACTATTGAGCCTGCACTGCTGCTGAAAGGAGACATCATGGTATGTGGGGCTGTTTTTATCTGACCCTGATATATTACAACTGTCAAAACCATTTCCATCACTTTAATCTCCCTCTCTTGCTCTCTCTTCCTGTCTGTCCTATAGGTGAAGTGTTATCACAGACGGGTTCAGTCTGCTGAGAGGGACTCTGTGTTTCGACTGCAGTTTCATACATGCACCATTCATGGAGCTCAGCTCTGGTTCGGCAAAGGGGAACTGGATGAAGCTTGTTCAGGTACATTCTTAGTGGAACAAGCCAAGAGTCAGATGCCAAACTCATATATTTTCACAATAAAACCAGAGCTGTCTGTCCAACTCTGACCGCCTTGAGCTGAAATGGCCTTGGGATATCAGCTGAGCTTGGTTTTTTATGATGTGCTTTTTTATTTCGGTGGTCTGTGTTCTTTTAGCTGTGCTGTAAATTATCGCCCTCATTCCCGTTGGGTAACACCTGCGCACCACAGCTGTGTAATTGAGATGAGATACAGATTTTCACGTGATAATAGATTCTATATGGGTTTTACATACGAGCATGGGAGGCAACTTCAATTGCTTGTAAAACTCTGGGGAAATTCCTGGATATTAATCATTGTTATAATCAAAAACATATTAATGTAGTGTGTAGTTTGGAGAGGATATTATATACAAATCCCATTATTAATGACAAATATTATTAGCTGGAAAGGGTCTTCTGTCTTCCTAATGATGAACACTCTCACTGTTTCCTGTAGATGACAAATTTCCCTCTGATGCCACAGTGGAGTTTGTATTTTCGTCTGGGCCTGAGAAAATCAAAGGTAACATAAAATCTTAATTAAGGTCTTACTAACTGTTAAATTGCCATTTTAGGGACCATGACATTTTTTTGTTTACTGAGCTGATGCACAGTATTTCCAATTGAAACATCAGGGCCCCATCATGTCATGTGGTCTTTAACTGTGTTATAATGCAGACATACTTGTGTGTGTGTGTGTGTGTGTGTGTGTGTGTGTGTGTGTGTGTGTGTGTGTGTGTGTGTGTGTGTGTGTGTGTGTCTGTGTGTGTGTGT
The DNA here is from genome assembly GCA_039654105.1 of Coreius guichenoti. Lineage (NCBI taxonomy): Eukaryota > Metazoa > Chordata > Actinopteri > Cypriniformes > Gobionidae > Coreius > Coreius guichenoti. The sequence continues at coordinate 26,230,677 of CM077178.1, forward strand.
CTGTGTGTGTGTGTGTGATTCAGGGAGAGTGACCCAGAGGAATGATCCAGCTGTCAGTGTGGACTATAACACGAATGATCCGGTGGTGCGCTGGGACTCTTATGAGAACTTCAATCAGAGATATCAGGACAGCCTAGAGGGTACAACTATCCGTTCTTACAACTACGCACTGGTGTTTATTCAACCCTTCAGAGTGAACATACTGTAGATAGTAGATAGGTCTTTCCAAGAGGGTGATAATACTATGTAGACATACAGTACTCTTACATTTAGCCAGAGCATTATTTGAAACTGGGTAAATGGGTCATTCAAAAAGTATCATGGTTATGACATCATAACCATGAGCACATTAACGAACGGTCATGTTTACACATTAACACTTCTGCAGAGGTGTTTTTAATTATTTGACTTGTGAAGATGTTAGCCAATCATGACCAGCATTGGGGTAACAGCATACAAGTGTCGCACATATAATAAGAACACTGTTTGAAAGTAATGTGTAACATGCTACATTTTAAAATTTCACCATAATACTTGTTACTTTTTCAAATGAATAATATATTGTTTTCTATGTTTAATCTATTTACTGATAAATTGAAAAAAAAATCTAATGTTGCAATATATGTAATGTGTCATTTTTAAAGGGGTCTTATGCTCATTTACACATTCATCATTTTGTTTTTGGGGTCTACTAGACATTTACATCAGAGATGGGCAGTCTTGGAGTGCCGCTGTCCTGCAAAGTATAGCTCCAACCCTAGTCAAACACACCTAATCAAGCTTCAGGATTACTAGAAAGCTACACCCAGGGGAGTTTTTTGCAGGACAGGGGCCCTCGGGTAACGAAGTTGCCCATACCTGATTTATTTTTTATAATTTAATGTTAAAAAAAACTCATTATGTTTGCTGCAAGAAACCTTGATTAATAACATAAGTGGGCTTCAGGGAATATAAAAGTGTTCTTTTGTACATCCCTTCAGATATTGCTCACACACGTGGACCTGTAGATGGCAGCCTGTACGCACAGGTTAAAAAGCGCCGTGCTGCAGGCTCCACCTCCATGCTGTCCACCAATGGGAGCCCTGCAAGGAGCTCTGAGGAAAGGCCAAATCAGCTTCTGTCTGTCAGCACTGATTCTGGACACTCATCTGTCCCACATGACCGGCTCGATGAACCAACTCGACCGGCCCCACCTACTCAGCAAGAGAGGGAGGAGCTTGAGCGCCTACTGGGTGGGATTGAAGGTGATGGAGGGAGGGATCGTGACCGAGAGACAGCCATTTTGGATGACGGTGATTCCTTGCCTCCTGAAAGGACTGGGTCACTGAGGTTAGGTCGTTCATGCTCATGCCGGGTGGGCTACCGATCCCAGCGCTGTGCTGAGCCTGGATACGATGGACTCCACCACTTATCAAATGGCTATTGCCTTGATCGTCCCACCACCACTAATGGACACACAGGGGCTTCTTCTTCAGGTATGCCATCCATCATAGGGCTTTGCCAACACCACAGTGCTCATCCTCACCAATCCCTTCCGCCTCCAGACCTGCTCTGGGACCGCCAACAAGGTCCACAGCACTACCTTCATCGCACTTGCTCAGAGGGACCATCACGCCACCTGTGTTCATATCCGTCCCAAGAGATCAGCCCCCATCCTCATAGTCTGTCTCCCCGACTGCTCTGCAGGGCGGATGAATACATTCCGTATTCCCACCATCACCACAACCATCCACATCACCCCAAACCCAGTGGCCCCTATCACGATGTCATGATGGTAGATGGCCTAGTGACGCCCGTCTGCCCCTGTCGGGACTGCTGTCTACGACAAGAAGATTTCCACACCCTCCGTTTAGACAGAGAGGAGGCAATACACTGGGAGAGGGAGGCAGAGCTTCACCGGGACACAGGGTTAAGACGGGGCAGAGAGGCTGATATGCAAAGAGGGGCGGAGATATGGGATCGGGAGGCAGGGCTAAGAAGGGGACGAGAAATGTCTCTTCACTGGGACCGAGACCGAGAAGCAGAACTACAGTGGGAGAGAGAACGAGAGGCAGAATACTGGCACAGAAGGGCCACCGTGTCCCCCTACGGGCCCCACGGTCATGAATTACCAGCATTTAACTTCGATCCCCTCCCTGCAGGCCATCCCGCATACCCCGAACCCTCCCGGTCGCATTCTCATGCCCATCTGGATCTCAAATACAGCAGCAGCTCCAGTGGGTACCAGACACCGCACCAGACGTGCCCCTGCTCCCCTTACCAGCCGTCCCCCTCAGAGAGCCGTGGATACGCCTCGGGTTATCAGTCTGAGTCCACGTCTCCTCTTCCACCTCCCTCCGCCTCCTGCCCTGGCCCAGTGCACCACGCCAGCGGACCTACAGAGAACCAGACAGACCCCCATCCTCAGCAGTACCCCTCTGACACAAATACAGGTGAGAAATGACTTTACAGCTACAATTAAAGTCTTTTACTACATTGTATTGGGCTATCTTTGAATTTTGAAACTTTTGCAAACATGTTTTGGGTTATCCTATAATATTAAAGAAATGTGTATAACTTTCATCTGCGTTCAATTTCATCTTTGCATGATAAAATTTGTTTATCATCGGTCTGTATGTATGCCATCCCTATCAGATTGTCCTGGTGCAGACAGCATAGGCTGGCGTAGTCACATTACCCATGGTTCCCTTCGACGGACACATCGAGATCCACATGCTCCATGTTCAACACCCTCTGATATTTCAGGACCTCCAACACCAGTCCACACAAGCAGCCCATTGCGAACGCAGGAGAGGTAACAAGCTCCTGCATTTATCAGTAGATTGGGATAACAGTTGGAGCCAGATTGGAACTACGGTCTACCATTGCAGTAAATGAATATGTATCTCCTGACTTTAATACTGTGTTGATTTCCTTTGCTTTTTTTAGTCCTAGCCTGAGTGTCCGTGAGTATGACTCAAGAGAGGTCAGCAGTGAAAGCAGTTTGGCCCACTCCCACAACAGGCCGCACCCAACTGGCCTACAGTGCAACAGTACCAGTCCAGGGTCTCAGCAAACTGTACTGTCTTCCAATCAAGAGATTGCTGAGATACACCGTTTTCCTGCCACACCCACCACTGCCCAACAACCCTCCACCCATTCTCCGCCTATGACACCTCCCACCGTACAAATCTCAGCAGAAAACCCCGTCCCCTTAACATCTCCATCAGAATCCACCCAACCACAGACAAACTGCTCACCTACTGCTGCTACAGTGCCACCCACAGGGGAAATGGTACCACAATCAACTGAGACTGTTAGACCAGCACGTTCACCACGTCCCTCCTCTCCCATCCCAACCGAGTCCATCCCAGCTCACTTGCAGAGCAATGGAGTATCACCATCTCCAGAACCAGATGTCCCTAAACCTGCTTCTTCTGCCCCTGCGTCCCCTCATCCACCCACTAGCGACCACGAGAGTTCTTCCACCCCTGAACCCCCAGTACCTGGATTTGCCACGCTGGGCAGGAAGCTGATGTTGGGCTCTGAAACCTCACTTCCTGCAGGGCACAGTATGGACGGCAGCCCCAGCTCCACTCCTACCTTCCCCGTCTCTCCAGCCTGTTGCACCCCATCTCCTACACCAGGCTCCTACTCATGGAGCCCAGCTGCCTCTGTCCCACAGCCTCCTCTCCCTGAGAAACGCCGCCCATCTGGACAGCCAGGCTCACCCAGTGGAAGGTCTGGAACGCTGAGGGGGTCCATGAGTCATCAGGCCTCTGGGCAGCACCATGTTACATTCTCACCTTCAGTAGGAGAGCAGACCATGCCCACTGGACAGGGAGAAGTTGGTGTGGAGGGTGAGATGGGCAGCCGTGTCAGTGTAAAATTTGTGCAGGACAGCTCTCGGTTTTGGTATAAACCTGGCATCTCCAGAGAGCAAGGTGAGACAAGCACTGTGTGGTCCTTTTTTTGAATGATATAAAACTATATGCACAGAGGTATCTTATTAACCAGTTGCTGATTATGGCTGGGTAAAAATATGGATTTGCCAATTAATCTTAGTTTGAACATCTCGATTCATAGAGTTAAAGGGAAGTGTACTGCAAAATAATGTTTATTAAAATAAAATAATAGTTTCCCTTGTGGGCTTATGAACTGGCAAATTTTAGTGAGTCCAACACACAATGCAACCAGCGTTATTCACTTATAAATTACTATGAGTCATTTTGATTTGAATATATGAGAACTTTTTTTTTCACGATTCATGAAAAGATGACTCTTTCGACCTTGTCCTTTGAATAAATCAAAGGACAATTTGGGCACTTATGTTCATTTTTCAAATTAATATTTTCATAATGTACCAAATTAGAAGGTTCCCTGTGTAATTTATCGGAATAACTGTATGTAAGCAAAATGGACATTCTTACAAAAATATAACCAAAGAAATCAGATTTGAATCGAAATGTGTCAGTATGTGTAACAATACCCATAATTACTGCTGTTTGCTGCACTTTTCATAACCCTAAGAATGAGCAATACTAAAAGTGATGTTTACTGTTGTGCTGTAGTGTTTTTACATGTGCAGCAACAGATTGTTGTTCCATATGCTTGGATCCTTTTTTTAAATAGCGATGTCTCATTAAACTGTCCTGTCTCTGTTCAACAGCTATATCAGCACTGAAGGAAAGAGAGCCAGGGGCCTTCCTCATCCGAGACAGTAACTCTTTCCAGGGGGCCTACGGTCTGGCCCTGAAAGTTGCCAGCCCACCCCCCAACGTCAATAACCATAGCAGCAAAGGTACGCCACATCTGCAGGCATTTCCTCACAAAAACATTTATCTTGCTTCAGTGTTGCTCCCAAAGCTCTCTGTCTGCACAGGAAACACACGACTGCACCTGAAGTACTCTAGCAGAGCTAAACATCACAAAAATTTTGAGCTAAAGCTGAAGTGTGTCAGATGGAAGTGTGTCACCAAATGGATTTACAAAAACGACGATTGTCTTCAAAAAACAAACAGATCATCACACCTTAAATTCAAACTCTTGGTTTATAGGGTTGTGTAAATTGAACTGTGAATGCCAAATAATTGGAATTTAAATTCAGGACGAAACAGGAAGTAGAAGTGCAATTGGAAGTAGATTTAAAATGAATTCAATGAAATTCATGTGACAAATTTTTAACAAGAAAAGTGAGTCAAGTCAAGTCGACAAACTTTTTTCTGAAAGCTTTGAAAAGAGTTTAAAACAGCAGTTTGAAGGTTTATAGGCCATACAGACAGAGAGAATGATAGATATGATTGATTTGTATTTCATTGCCATAATTAATACCAGACCCAGTGAAAACGAGAACACTGTGCACTGATTATTTTGGTAGTCTTCAACTAAATATTGAATTGAGCATTAGGAACTGCTTTGGGAATGCTTTGTATGACTTCTGCCTTTAAACAGTGATGTATGTGGATCTAAATATCCATTAATCACCTATTGATGCAATATTTTGAAAAGTTGTTATGGTTTGTGTATACAACCAATATTGGCATCATAGTTTGCATTAAAGATGTATTTTCCGGTCTGTTAGCAGGAGGAGACCCTCTGGAACAGCTGGTTCGACACTTCCTGATTGAGACAGGGCCTCGAGGAGTAAAGATCAAGGGCTGTCAGAACGAGCCCTACTTTGGTGAGCAGTTCTGGAGTTCCTCTTATTTGCCAGACATAATGATTAAGCTTAGTCCTGGTTTAAATCAGAGCTTAAAGGGATAGTTCACCCAGAAATGATAATTCTGTCATCATTCACTCACTCTTATGTCGTCGTTCCAAACCTGGATGACTTTCTTTATGAAGATGTTAGGCGGAATGTTCTTGTGGTCCTAGACCTGATCTGGAAGACCAATATACACTATATTGCCAAAAGTTTTGGGACGCCTTTCCACCCTTTGCAGCTATAACAGCTTCAACTCTTCTGGGAAGGCTTTCCACAAGGTTAAGGCACTGATGTTGGACGGGAAGGCCTGGCTCACAGTCTCCGCTCTAATTCATCCCAAAGGTGTTCTATCGGGTTGAGGTCAGGACACTGTGCAGTCCAGTCAAGTTCCTCCACACCAAACTCGCTCATCCATGTCTTTATGGACCTTGCTTTGGGCACTGGTGCACAGTCATGTTGGAACAGGAAGGGGCCATCCCCAAACTGTTCCCTCAAATTTGGGAGCATGAAATTGTCCAAAATGTCTTGGTATGCTGAAGCATTAAGAGTTCCTGGGTTCACTGGAACTAAGGGGCCAAGCCCAACCCCTGAAAAACAACCCCACACCATAATCCCCCCTCCACCAAACTTTACACTTGGCACAATGCAATCAGGCAAGTACTGTTCTCCTGGCAACCGCCAAACCCAGACTCATCTATCGGATTGCCAGACAGAGAAGCGCAATTCGTCACTCCAGAGAACACGTCTCCACTGCTCTAGAGTCCAGTGGCAGCGTGCTTTACACCACTGCATCCGACGCTTTGCATTTCATTGGTGATGTAAGGCTTGGATGCAGCTGCTCGGCCATGGAAACCCATTCCATGAAGCTCTCTACGCACTGTTCTTGAGCTAATCTGAAGGCCACACGAAGTTTGGAGGTCTATAGCTATTGACTCTGCAGAAAGTTGGTGACTTCTGCGCACTGTGCGCCTCAGCATGCGCTGACCCCGCTCTGTGATTTTACGTACCTACCACTTTGTGGCTGAGTTGCTGTTGTTCCCAATTGCTTCCACTTTGTTATAATACCACTAACAGTGACCGTGAAATATTTAGTAGTGAGGAAATTTCATGAATGGACATACTGCACAGGTGGCAACCTGTCACGGTACCACGCTTGAATTCACTGAGCTCCTGAAAGCAACCTATTCTTTCACAAATGTTTGTAGAAGCAGTCTGCATGCCTAGGTGCTTGATTGTATACACCTGTGGCCATGGAAGTGATTGGAACACTTGAATTCAATGATTTGGAGTAGTAGTGTCCCAATACCTTTGGCAATATAGTGTATGCACAAATGTGGAGTTAATAGAACAGCCAGGCTGAATAAAGTTGTATGAAAGTTGAGCTCATGTTAGTGTGAAAATGACTTTCCTGCGATATCTGAGTGCAGGATCAGTTCGCTCCATGCATGCAAGGTATTTAGACAGCAATACTGTTAAATCTCCATGATATCTCTGTCATATACTCTAGCAGAACACTGTTTCATAAAGAGTGAACAAACAGTCGTGAGTTGTAGAAGTTGAGATAAAGCTTGCATCTTTGATGTTTTTCTGTATTAGAAAGCCAGGATGTTCTTTTATGCCTGTGATTAGTTGCTGCCTGGCTTTATTTTGGTGCTTTTGCAATCTGGCACATCAGTTTTTAAGGTAAATAATGTTGAAGTGTTATGAAAGCGAAGTATTGAGGTCCTCTGTGTGTGTTTTGTCATTGGTAGGGAGTCTTTCAGCACTGGTGTATCAGCATTCCATTACACCTATCTCTCTGCCCTGTGCCCTCCGCATCCCAGAGAAAGGTAAACACTAGGGCACACATCAACACGCCACGCTGAGATATCACTGTATGATGAAAGCACAATCACAACATGCACTTAATGTGAAGTTAGAGTTGGTGAAGAGTTGTTAGGCATGAACTGCTTGCAATCAAAAAAGCCAGAGAAAGTATTTTTCCCACAACTTTCTGTACTATAGATCCTACCTACAAACTACACAAAACAGCACCATTTTAATACATATTTAATAAAAATTTTCTATAATCTGCCATTTATTAGAACATACAACATTTTTTTTGTGATTGTCTTTTACTACATTTTGCCAGATAATTCAAGAACTGCTCTGACAAATTCGAAACTTTTTGAACAATACTTCTGAACATATACTGTATGATCACAAGATTTGTATTTAATCAACTGCCCATCTTTGAATCTCAGAGACGGTCTATGAATCATTATGTCGCTCTCTCAGACCCAATAGGTGAAGTTCTAGAGGTTCAGCCGGCCAGTAACATGAGTACAGCTGCAGACCTTCTGAAACAGGGAGCAGGTGAGTGTGAACCAGTGCATCTGTCTTCATGTGATACTTCTTACTGTAACGTCTATAACCTCTGACGTCTCTCCTCAGCCTGCAATGTGCTGTACCTGAACTCAGTGGATACTGAGTCTCTCACGGGGCCCCAGGCTATTGCCAAGGCCACAGGGGCCACGATGTCACGCAGCCCTCGGCCCTCTGCAACAGTGGTCCACTTTAAGGTGTCAGCCCAGGGCATTACACTGACAGACAGTCAGCGCAGGTACGCCACTGATCCCTCTTTTTGCTTTTGAAAGTATAATCATATAATTTTTCAGTTTTCTCTGAGCAATAGAAATGTGAGGACAGGTTGTTGTTACTGAGTTGACTGTAAGAGGTTTGGGTTTTCAGGGTGTTCTTCAGGAGGCATTATCCAATCAACAGCGTGACTTTCAGCAGTGTGGACCCACAAGACAGGAGGTGAGATTGTAGTGGCAGAAATGCTAGTGGTGCAACATGAATTTAAAACATACATATATATATATATATATAGTATGAGAAACAACAATTACAAAGAAGCAATTACAAAACATAAAAGTGCCCCTATTATGCTATTTTACAGTTTCCTCATTTTGTTTTGGAAGTCTCCTACAATAGATTTACGTTTATGCCTGGTTATATTTCTCAGAGTCTGAAAGTCTTTCCGAGAGTCTACTCTGCTCTGATTGGTCAGACAGCCCAGTCTGTTGTGATTGGTCTACTCTTCTCTGATTGGTCAGATGGCCCAGTCTGTTGTGATTGGTCTACTCTGTGATTGGTCTACTCTGCTCTGATTGGTCAGATGGCCCAGTCTGTTGTGATTGGTCTACTCTGCTCTGATTGGTCAGATGGTTCAGTCTGTTGTGATTGGTCTACTCTGCTCTGATTGGTCAGATGGCCCAGTCTGTTGTGATTGGTCTACTCTGCTCTGATTGGTCAGATGGTTCAGTCTGTTGTGATTGGTCTACTCTGCTCTGATTGGTCAGATGGTTCAGTCTGTTGTGATTGGTCTACTCTGCTCTGATTGGTCAGATGGTTCAGTCTGTTGTGATTGGTCAACTCTGCTCTGATTGGTCAGATGGTTCAGTCTGTTGTGATTGGTCTACTCTGCTCTGATTGGTCAGATGGTTCAGTCTGTTGTGATTGGTCTACTCTGCTCTGATTGGTCAGATGGTTCAGTCTGTTGTGATTGGTCAACTCTGCTCTGATTGGTCAGATGGTTCAGTCTGTTGTGATTGGTCTACTCTGCTCTGATTGGTCAGATGGTTCAGTCTGTTGTGATTGGTCTGCCACTTACAGCGCATGTCAGAAGTGAAATGCCCATTAGCGTATCTGTATTTCAGCTGCTTCAGCTTCCTCAGTGCTTGATTCACAGTGATACGAACAGTAACGATGGCGTTTGTTTTACTGTATCAATTCAAGGCAGATTCCTCATCCTTTGGAAGTTCATACAAAGTGGATTTGCTTTGGCAGCACAGAAAACAGTGTTTTTTCGAAATCTTGACAACATAAACCAAACTCAGTTGACATAAACATAAACTTCCAGGCCTCAGCTACAACTACAGTGTTTGAGGGTCAAAGTAGATGCTGTTCATGGGCAGCCAATGGAGACCATAGGCTGGCATTATGCAAATGTATTACATTTGTTATGTATGTAAACAGGAAGTGAGACTGTAATTACTGATGACTCGTTTCAGGCAGTTCAGAATAGATTCTTTCTTTTGGGGGACAATAACTCCATTTGTCGTGCACTTTGATCTTTGAAACTTTGCAGACCTTTTACATTCACAAACAGCTTTATTACACACTACATGAAAGAAAATATATGAAAAAGCATAATGGGGGCACTTTAAGGTGACTGTAATTATAGAAAGAAAAATGTGGATATATATAAAACTTTTTTTGTTGCTTTTTTGTTTTTTTTTTTCTGTGATGTTTTTTTTATTTAGTTTTTGTGTTTTGTATTATTTTTTTAGTTTAACAGTTGCTTTCCTAGAACTAGTAGTAGACAGAAATCTAATCAGGTAGTGCATGAATCTCTGTGGGCTGCTCTATCTGTGTGTGCATACATGTTTGTTTTTTAATCATTTATATGTTTATATTTTCAGTTGTATGTAAAACACAAGCTTTTGGGCTCATCAAATGTAAACCCACCCTGTGCAGACAAAACACTTCTTAAATGGTTTTCTTAAACCATTACTTTGAACCCTGTAAATAGTTTGGCCTCTGTGATTTTTATTTTATAAATGCTCTTTCATGGCAGACAGCAACCAGTTTTACGTCTAAAGAATTTGAGGCCGTAACATTAAAGCAGATGTTACAGGAAACAGCATTTATCTTTTGGGTGAGCCACCAAAAATGGATGAACCTATGGGCAAATGCTTAAAATTACTTCTCAGTTAGATTTCATAATATGTAGAAATGAGAAATTGAAGCCCCAAAGCAATGTGTGTGAGTGTGAGTGTGAGTGAGTGTGTTACAACCATATCATACATACTCCACTCAAGTATATGAACGCAAATACTTCTAGCTACACAAGCTCGATTTCACATATCATTGCAATCGGAAATGTGTCAGAACGGAATTCAAATGCAGCGCAAGTATGTTTCCACCACAGCGCTGTAGGAACAGGCTAAGTATGTACAGCAGGACCTGTGTGCTTGCATGTGTGCTTTGACCTCAGATTGAGAGCATGTTCATGTGTGGCTGCAGCAGCGTCCCGTGCGTGTGCGTGTGTGTGTGTGAGTCTGTTCCTCAGTCTTGTCTCTGTCTCCCTCTTGCTGCCGTAGGTGGACTAACTCAGACAGCACGACCTCTAAGTAAGTCTAAATGAAATGTGTGTGTCGTCTGGACTGTTGTGACAGCTCCTTTCCTCTGTGTTGCTCCTGATAGGAGACTGATTATGTGCTTATATGCATGCTATTTTACTCTTAGATTACCATAGTACGGATCATCCTCTCTGTCCATTCACTCCTTGTTTGGATTGTAAGACTGACCGATATTCTCTCTACCTCCTCTCAGAGTATTTGGTTTTGTTGCTAAGAAGCCCGGCAGCGTGGTGGAGAACGTTTGCCATCTTTTCGCAGAGCTGGATCCCGAACAGCCTGCGACTGCCATCGTCAACTTCATTAACAAAGTAATGCTGGCACCGCAGAGACGCTAGGGCCTCGGGGACGAGGAGGACCGTTTGTCTTCACGTACACTGCCGCACATCACAAGACTCCAATGTTGCACCTTCTGTCAAGTTGAAGGGCTTCAGAACTAAAGACTGCAGGAACTTTTTGGCAAAGACAAGGGCTTTACTGTTGACTAACATGATACCAAAACACATTCAAACCAAACTATACCGAATGTAACCAAGCCAACCATCTGTTGTGGGTTTGCATTTTTAGAGCTTTTTTTTTTGGTGTTCGTGGGATTGTAAATGATTTTATGAAAGTCACCAAGATTTATAAAATATGTACATTTTAGGCACTGCATTGACCCCTGAATAAAATAAATGCACTCAAACATATGAAATGCACAAATAGCAGCCTCTGAAGTATGACAATCATCAGTCAATCATATATATCAGACAATCATATATATATATTAGTGCTGTCAAATATGCACACACACACACACATATATATATACATTATATTTACAAACTTTAATACAACGAATAATTGATTTAACAGCACTAATATATATATATATACTGTTTTGTGTTCTGACGTACACTAAATTATGGTCAAAAACGTTTATTATATTAATCCAGCAAATTTAAGTGAATTTTATTGTCCTTTTAACTGGAAAGGAGGTGCCATGGTTTCTGAATCTGGCCCGGTGTCTGTGAATGACAGAGAAAGTTACAGAGCGTTTGTGATGGAGAAACAGATGGAGGACCAGACATGGCTTAGTCGTGACGCTGAGCAGCCGTTGTGCTCCGCTGGGGTTCCAGTATAAGGAAGATTTATATGTTATGTAGTAAGATGTCACAGTGGAAGGCTGATGGTCATGTGATTATTACCCTGAGAGAATTTGGTTTCCCTTAGAGTAGGAAGAAAGGAAGTTTATTTTGTCCCCTTTTGTTTCATGCACTGTTCATAAATAACCACATTAGCACAAGACATCGTATATGAACCATAGCCTGGTCAGCTGACCGTCACGCATCGTGCTGTACCATTGTGCCTGTCGTATCGTGTAGTAACATTATATTGGAATGTAATCAGTCTTTAAACTGACACTTCATGTTTTGCATAATGATTTCATGATCTTCAGAAGCTGTTTATAACCAAAGACGTGTGGCCATGTACTCATTCAGTTACTTTAAGCTGTGCCATTTATTTTACTTGCCTGTATCAACGAGTTATTGCTGTTTTTGACAGATAGTAAGACACGTCTATGACAACTTTAATATATTGTATTCTGTATTTTCTTATTGATCTTTGTATGTAGTAATATATTTTCACACATGCAGCTGACCTGGAAAGTTACAATAAAAAGACTACATGGAAGGATTTTGATAAGAAAAGGATTTTTTTTTATTATATTATGCTATTTTTTCAGTGTATGCACAAGTGAAAAATATAATAAATGTTAAGTCATGGTACCAAATCTGAATTCATGATGTGAATTATTTATATTCTGATGCACTCTTACCATCATCATGTATGCATATATGTATATACACCAATCAGGCATAACATTATGACCACCTTCCTAATATTGTGTTGGTCCCCTTTTTGCTGCCAAAACAGCCCTGACCCGTCGAGGCGTGGACTCCACTAGACCCCTGAAGATGTACTGTGGTATCTGGCACCAAGATGTTAGCAGCAGATACTTTAAGTCCTGTAAGTTGCGAGGTGGGAACTCCATGGATCGGACTTGTTTGTTCAGCACATCCCACAGATGCTCGATTGGATTGAGATCTAGGGAATTTGGAGGTGTAAAGGAAATTTTGAACATAGCAAACTACACTGAACAAAATTATAAACGCAACACTTTTGTTTTTGCCCCCATTTTTCATGAGCTGAACTCAAAGATCTAAGACTTTTTCTATGTACACAAAAGGCCTATTTCTCTTTCAAATATTGTTCACAAATCTGTGTTAATGAGCACTTCTCCTTTTCCGAGATAATCCATCCACCTCACAGGTGTGGCATATCAAGATGCTGATTAGACAGCATAATTATTGCACAGGTGTGCCTTAGGCTGGCCACAATAAAAGGCCACTCTAAAATGTGCAGTTTTCCTGTATTGGGGGGGGGGTCCAGGGGGGGTCCAGGGGGGGTCCAGGGGGGGTCCAGGGGGGTTCAAAAAAATCTGGTGCGACGGCCCCATGTTGCAAGTATCTGTACACAATTCCTGGAAGCTGAAAACATCCCAGTTCTTGCATGGCCAGCATACTCACCGGACATGTCACCCATTGAGCATGTTTGGGATGCTCTGGATCGGTGTATACAACAGTGTGTTCCAGTTCCTGTCAATATCCAGCAACTTCGCACAGCCATCGAAGAGGAGTGGACCAACATTCCACAGGCCACAATCAACAACCTGATCAACTCTATGCGAAGGAGATGTGTTGCACTGCATGAGGCAAATGGTGGTCACACCAGATATTGACTTTTTTTTTGGACCCCCCCCAATACATTAAAACTGCACATTTTAGAGTGGCCTTTTATAATTTTGTTAAGTGTATATCAACCCATATAAGGTGTTTTTTATAGTAAACCCATATAAGGTGTTTTTTATAGTAAACCCATATAAGGTGTTTTTTATAGTAAACCCATATAAGGTGTTTTTTATAGTAAACCCATATAAGGTGTTTTTTTATAGTAAACTCATATAAGATGTTTTTGTTAAATATAATGGGAATTCTAGTTTTCTGCAGTAAACATTCTTGTTTGATAAACTTTGATACTTTTCTTAATAGAACTAGTGTGTTCGTTGTCTGTAGCCATGAACAAGTTCTCGGAAACTTCAAGGTGGGACAGCTGCAGATAACACCAACCAAGGAGTTTGTTATTGTGTTGTTGTGTTATTGGCCCTCACCCACTGAAATGGGAGTATAAAAGAACGAGTGAGGGGCTTTGGTTTTTGCCTTTTCTGACTGCAGACATGTCCGAGTTGACCTTGGCAAAAATATAAAAGCTTTTAAAGACATTGATTGGCCATCCTAACTGAAAATAAAGGTTAGCCTCTACCCCAGAAATTAAGGGATGAGAGGACTGACGGCTGTGGGCCTGGACTGTCACCACCGGGATCTCAAAAGAACAAAGAAAAAGGAAAACGGTGAGACTGATTTTGAAATTCATAATAGTGAATAGGGACGGACATTTCCAGACAACAGAAATATACCTGAGGGTTTCACTAGTTTGTGAAACAGTTTCACTAGTTCGTGAAACATTTCTTACAAGTTCGTAAGAGTCTGTACAAGTTCGTACAGAAAAAGACCTGTACAAGTTCATGCAGTCAGGACACAGAGGTGACGACCACTGTGGAAGGTATAAAGACGCGTCTAAAGTACTCAGGTTTAAAGTATGGGGTCTGGAAATGGCAAACACAAGTTTCCTACTGCAGGGGACTTGGATAGTCCCATTTACAGGGAAATTAAAAGAAAACATGGAAATAGAGCAATGGCTGGAGTAATAGATTTAAAAATAAAAAAATTATGGTTTTCCAGCAAAGGGTACAACGATTGTGACAGTGTTAAATAAGGTTAAAGAAACCATGGAAAAACATGAAGAAAAATTGAAAAGCAAAAGAAGGTTGAAGGATAGACAAGAAGATAAGTTTCAGATATATCAGAAAGCAATGAGTATGTGGTTAGAGGAATCAGAAAGATGTGAAAGAAAACAAGCAGGGAAAGTACTCCCATATACAGAGAAAAAGATAACAGATACTGCTAAGTGTTCTCTCTATCACAATGCAGAATTGCAGTGCGTAAAGGTGAGCCACAACCTCGACTCCTGCCCTAGCGCATCGCTTCCACGTGCACCACTGCAGCAAGAAGCACCACCAGATTACAGCGAGGCTGCAGGAGGATCAGACCAAGACATCACAATACCACCATGCCATAACCCCACAAAGAACAAAGAAAGAAGAAGAAAAGGTGAAACGACTCCAAGCAAAGGCTGTCTGCGCCAAGCTCGTCCTGTCAGAACCAACAGCTGAAATGGACAGTGAAGAGGAAGACAACGAAAATTATTCATCAGAGGACAAACCAACCATCATGGCACCAATGGTGGAGGTCTCAGGACCAGAAGGAGCCATGCTGGTGTTTCGACCATGGTCAGAAAAAGACCTGAAAGAAGCAATGACTCATCTCTCTGATCCCAGAGAATCAGTGTATTCAGTGAAGACCTGTGTATTACCTGCAAAGATAGACACTGCAAAGATAAGCACCTGCAAGCAAGATGAAGATAAAATGGTGCAAAAGTTATATGCCCGATTAAATGAACTGTTCAATCGACACAGTGGAATGTCAGAACCCCCAGAAAGAGAAAACACTGAGTCTGTGGGACGCGCACAAGCGCAACATTTTTCTCAATGGCTTGAGGCCAGAACTGTCAGCAGTGAAACTGAGTAGCATCGGATGGGACGAAGCCCGATCAGAACACATGCTGTTCACGCCGAAAGACAATAGAAGGAGAAACTGAAGAAAAGAAGGAAAATACAGAGAAAGAGTTGCATTTGGCTGCACTAACAATGTACCAAAGTTTGACAGACACAAATGGCCAAGGACAAGGCGGTGGACGAGGACAATCTTATGGACCAGGACGTGGTCGTGGCCGAGGAAGAGGCAGAGTGTGTGTGAAAGGCAGAGGGTATGTGAAAACTGACCCTGAGACTTGTTTTGTCTGTGGAAAGAAAGGACATTGGAGAAATGAGTGCCCTGAAAACCCTATGGTGACTGGAGCGGTGACCAAAGCAAAATCAGAGCAGGGCAGAGGAAGTGGGAGTGGTCAACCTCAGCACGGAGGGAAAGGAGGAAGGTAGAACACACACACACACAATGCAAAACTAACTCCTGCTCACAGCAATGAAGAAATGCTTGCTTGCTTAAGACAACTAGAAAATCAGCAAAAGGTAGGCACATATGTTCATCTCACTGACAGTGCTTACAAACATTTACCCCCAAATAAGAATGTGGGTCAGAAATGTTGAATTAGTATTTATAATCGATTCAGGAGATTCAAACAGTGCGATTAAAATAGAAGAAATGACACCAGTGCCAAAGTTAAGTGGAAATTATGTCTGGTCATTGGGGGCATTGGGCCAAACCTTTTCTGTTCCATTAAAATATGAAGATGAAGCTGGCATGACATTCAAACATTGTTTTCTACTCTCAGATGTATGTCCAGTAAATTTATTGGGACGAGATTTAATGTGTAAATTAGGCATTTCAATGCTCTCTAATCCGGAGGGCATAACAATAATGCAAGGGGCCATTCAAACAATGGTCAAAATAAAAAATAAGATTTGCTTTATGAATATCAATTGAAATTGAAAGATTAATTTTTAAGCAACTCTGATATCAACAGCCTGAATCAGAGTTTACGCCAGCTACTGATTTACACTGTACTTCACGTCTCATGGGGGCCCGATTACCAGAATGAACAGAAATGTTTTCTACAATGTGAGGATTTGCTGTCTCTGTCATGGTTATTATGGTCTGATAGAAAAAAGTGCACTTTCTGTAAAGTTAAGGGAATAACAGACCGAGTATTTTGATGTGTTTAATTCTCTTCCCCGTGTGTCACTGTCAAAAGCAGACGGTGACCACTAGGAAGATTTGAGCCTGTTTATGAAAACATGCATGTTTAGTACGGATTGGCAAGATACTGCAGAAAAAGATGTCAAATTTAACCCTATCTTATCTGCATATCGAACAAAAATATGTAAAACTGATGTTGAAGTTATTCGTACTGTTTGTGTAGTTGATGAAGATAACGTAACTCACCGTGACGTCCCAGAACCCGTTTGGGCAAAAAAAAAATATGATGTTGGGCTAATTAAAAATGCGGAACCGGTAGTTATAACACCAAAATCTGACTATACAGCGTACAAACCACAACATCCACTGAAACAGGAAGCCATCGATGGTATTACACCAGTGTTTTGAGTCATTAAAAGTAGCTGGCATTATTGTGCCTTGTGATAATTCACCTGTACGTACGCCAACTTTCCCAGTTATAAAGATAAGAGGCTGGTCAGCCCACCGAGTGGCGTTTTGTGCAAGACTTACAAGCAGTCAATGAAGCAGTACACACGCGCCCCAAGTGTCCCAAACCCTTATACGATTTTGTCACGAGTGCCGAGTCGATATAATGCCTTCTTCAGCGTGCCTGTACATCCAGGACATCTACATTTCAATAGAAAATCTTATACATTCACAAGGCTTTGTCAAGGCTACCAACCATTTATAATGAGGCACTGAGAAGAAGCTTAGAACCATTACAGCGAGGTTGACAATATGTGGATGACCTTATGATCTGTAGTCTGAAACGCTTGAAACATCTGGCAACAGAAGGTCACAAGATTAGCCTGTTGAAACTGCAATATGTACAAAGAAAGGTTACATTTTTAGGTTATGTAATAACCAGAGAAGGGAAATCTCTGTCCAAAAAACGTGTGGAGGCAATTTGGAAAGCAAAGCAGCAGTTAATGTCATTTCTGGGTATGTGCTATTACTGTGGAACATTTATTCCATTGAGCTCAGTTGTTAATGGAAAAGGCCTCAACCCTCATGATAAAATAATCTGGACAACAGAGGCAGATTTGGCATTCATAAATCTTAAAACTGCATTGCAGAAATTGTCAATGCTGGGCCTCCCAGACAAAGAAAGACTTTTCATTCAAAACAGCTGTATCTAAATTTATTAAGCGGACCATTATTAAGCCATTAATAAAATAATGGCCATGGATAAATTTGGCTAACTATTCTGGTCTGAGTTATTGTTGTGGCAGAAAGAAACAGTGCCACACCTGTGCAGTGCATAATTTAGGAAGGCAGAGAGCAAGTGAGCTTGCCGTGTCCATCCACACTTAACATTTTTCTTTTGCAGTATGTCATGATGGATTTCAGCGAATGGAACTGATTCTGTTCCAAATGTATAAAATGTTGTGTTACGGTTAACATGAAAGTCCCACAGGTCACACCAAAAAGGACGACCAGCCAGATAAGCAGATGATTTAATACATGTTGTCACTAACAAAAATGCTTAAGATGTACATTCACAGGTGACAGCAGCTAGGAAATGGTTCACTTCACCAATACGAACCAATGGGGGTGCGATTGTGATCTCATCTCATCTTACACCAAACAGCCTCAGAAAATCCAACACAGAATAAAGTGAGGGATCAAGGTTACGTGCTGGTAACGAACCTCCCTTGCCAATGAGGGAAAGCCCATTGCAACGGCTCGCAAAGAGTCACCCTGGTGAAGATGGACCGTCCATGGGGCGAACGAGGTGATCAACACACCTGGAAGATGTGAACCAACTAATGGTTTAATTTTAGCAGAAAAATCAGTTTGTGTGATGTATTTTGATTATTTTATTTGATTCAAGCTAACTATAGGACTGAGTATTGCTATAGATCTCATGATTTGCTTAGTTGATAATTTGAAAATATTTCAGGTACATGTAAATTGAAAAGAGGAAAATCTATTAATACTATAGACTATATAGGGATTCTCACAATGTACATTATTGTAAAATAAAAAATAATCTAGGGATTCTTAATTGAAGAAACAAAGACTTTACAACCATATGCTACAATTTTTAATAGTTGCAGCAGTTCTCTAAAGAGAGAATGTGATAAACCGGTTAGAAGGACAAGGTCTGAATATTATAATGCAATTTGATTAAAGTTTGCAATACAGGGTAAAAAAAAAGAAAATCTGTGAAGTATGCTATTGCAAAATTCTGCAAAGTTTACCTAATTTACAGTGTGGTTACCAAGCTGATGATCTGGATCAATGGATTCATTATGAACTATTCCAGTTCTCCAAAATTACAGAAATTGACTAGTTTAAAGATTTAATGCCAAGGCTATTCTCATGGCAAAAGCTGGGTTATACAGAAGTTAATTTTAAACAACTACATCGTTTAAAACAATAAAGTTATACAAAGTGTTTGTGTTAAAAAGAAGAGAAATAATTCTAAAACTCTTTATGGTTAGATTATTAAATAGGTCAGGTAAAACCATTGCCTGCTTGCATTAAAAGCTAACAAAATATGGTTAAGAAAATGGTAAGATTATGCAGAAGATAGAATGCAAGAGTGATTGATTGTATTAAATCCTAGTGAATTTAAATAACCTGATGTATGGATTGAGAAAAGTATAAACTGTGAAATTTTTGTGTGTGATTATATGTAATCAGAGAAGGGAGTGTAAGGGAAACTCTGAACTTAGCAAACTATATCAAACCATATAAGGTGCTTTTGATATTATCTATGTATATATATATATATTATCTATCTATCTATACACACACATTTGTATAAATGAAACTCTAATTTATAAATTATAAACATTTAGAATGGGGGAAAAAAAAAATGTAATACAAGAATTTATTAATCATAAGGCCATTTATTCAGAAGTATTGAACAAACTGAAATAGCTGATTTGAAATAGATGTCATCTATTTCTTTTTGGACGTGTAAAAAGTCATTCAGTCAACAATTATGCATTATTTCCTTGTCAACAACTCTTGTGTGGTACATCTAATAGTTGTAAAATCAAATGATTACAGTTTAAAAATTGCTTAAATGTCATGAGTGCGACATTAAATGCACCCTATACTCATCTAAACCAGTCGAGTGAAGACTTCTTAGTCTTGGCCATATCAAAAGGGACAATGTAAACAGGGTACACAACATTAAAACATCTTTCACAATCTTTGGTAACTGTTGATTCTTTCTACAAAAAAAAGAAAAAAAAAAAAAAGGCTCTACTCAGATACGGAAAGGAAATTGTTTGGTTCATCTTTACTAGTAAGCGAATGATTGGGACTGTTGTGAATGAGGCTTTTTGTTGGCGTAAATGTTTTGGATAATGGAAATACAGTAACCTTCTGTACACACTAAGTGAAAAACAAATCAAAAACTACAATTGAAAAACATTCATCATCAAGTGCTGGTTATAAAATGTTCCCCTTTGGTTTTGTTTTTATCTTGAAAAAACAAGGAGGTAAAAAAGATAGACATTCACAATTTCATTTTCCATTCTACCAATAAGCAGCCCGAAATTTAAGGCCACACGTTACCGTCACAAGGCCGTCAATCGGGCCACCCATAAAAAGGTTGTGAACGTAAGCGATGGCCCTGATGTCGACTAACCCTACAGTATTGAGGCAGAGGTGATTTAAACTTGCATTTACAATAAAGAGCTTTTCATTCAGCATTCACAGCTGCAGTGAACAGATTTTGTGGAAAGCTAAATAAATCTTGTCGTAGACGGCTTAAAAAGTCACAGGTGTGAATTTTCCTGTTGACAGGGAAACCATCTTCCCTTTAAGGTAAGCATTTGATTCAGTTCAGGTGCCGTAGTGTTTAATATACAAACCAAAGACGACGTGTAGCCTACAGCGCCCTCTTTGTCCTCTGCAAGCTGACGGGCGAGCTTTTCAAACGCAGAGGAGCCCTTTAGTACCAGTGAGGTCAACAGAAACAATAAATAAAGGGTTGTTCCCAAAAGGAAAAGTTGCAGCTGTAACTTTTCTGTGTCAGGAGTCTGATGGTGCACTGGACAGATATCAACGAAGGATCTCAGCAGTGGAATGCGCGAGGTGATGAGGAGAATCCCGGCTCTTCGGTGTACTCTGGGTTGTGGTTGGTGTCTGGACTGTGCTGGTCTTCTGTCTCTGGAGACATGGAGCCATTATAGTCCTCGGCCTCCATCTGCTCCTCTTTAATTTGAGACTGATGCCTGTGAACACAGACAGCTCACATGAACCAGGATCTTACACTTTAGCACAAATGAACCTTAAAGTCACTGACACACCACTAAGCACTAAAATACAACAAAAGAAAAAAAGGCTTATAGTATGCCTCCTGAACACTTTCCATATGTGGCTTGTAACTATCATTACGTGATACTTTTGTATCCTTTTTGTAAAGTTTTAGCCTGGTCACCATTCACTGCCATTAGAAGGAGGAGCGCGTGCAGGACGTTTTTTAAAATTTCTCTTTTTGAGGTCTGAAAAAGATAGAAGGACATAGGGTATTGGTGAGTAAAAGATGACTTTATTTTCATTTCAGGGTGAACTATCATTTTAAATAAGGTAGGAAGGTCATAGTATGATGTTGTTGGTAATAAAACAACAAATTTACGTATCGTTGCTGTCAGGCGGAAACCTGTTATTTTTTAAATAATTAAACACCATGTTGTCAAAGTTGGTATTGTGGCTTTATATATGGTCAAACACTTGTGTCGTTATATGAAGATCAAGCTCAAATGGAGTTACAAGGTTTTTGACCAGCGAATGACAGAGATATGTTTTGTCCGTCACTGGAACGGCCGCATCTGAGACAGTAAGTGCATTGCATTACGTTTTCATCAACTTACAGGTTATAACGTTTATTGTAGCTATATGGGTGCTCAGTTTTTCTTGTTGAATACATCTGGCCAAAATCTCGTGATATAAAAGATGAAGCGCTATGCACAGGATATTTAAAACAGTCTGGTATTTGCCATCTAGTTGAAGCAAATATACTAAGACTATTCTCCGCTCTTTAAATACAAAAAACATTTGCCTTTATAGACTGTGTTTCTTGAGTAAGGTAACAGTTCTTCATTTACCTTTGCATTGCAAATAAGCAGAGACGCTCCAAACTGTGCACAACAGTTTGAGAAGCCAATGGCATTACAAGGTTTAGTTACAACCTCTTTTAAGTCCTTTTCATTGGTTAAAAATTTGTAAAAACTCACAGACAGACGTAAAGGATGACCAATAGCATTCATTTTTTAAAAAGATAAAACAAAAATGAAAATACGAAATATAGAGATACAAGGTTTCCACCCGACAGCGACGATATATTCTTATTTGTAGCATTTATTTTTATTCATTTTTTGGAATTTGTTAATTTTTTCACGGCACACCTGACAACCTGTCACAGCACACTAGTGGTTGGGAAACGGTGATCTATGCAAATGAACAATGGACCCTTTTCACATTGTTATACATACAGTTTTTTTTTTTTTTAAAGGAACTGTGAAAATAAAGTGCACCTATTATGCTTTTTCAGATAACACCTTTCATATAGTGTCATATCGCTGTTTGCGAATGTAAAAGCTCTGCAACGTTTTAAAGATCAAAGTGCACAACAGATCAAGTTATTGTCTCTACCGATTCAGAACTTCCTGAAACGAGTCGTCAGTAATTCCAGTCTCACTTCTCACTTGGCATCCTATGGTAATGCCAGCCTATGGTCTCCATTGGCTGCCCATGAACAGCATCTACTTTGACCCTCAAACACTGTAGTTGTAGCTGAGGCCTGGAAGAGTTTGGTTCGTGTTGTCAACATGTAGAGAAGACGCTGTTTTCTGCTCTGCGAAAGCAAATCCACTTGCATGAACTTCTAAAGGATGAGGAATCTGCCTTGAATTGATACGGTAAGGCCAATGCAATCGTTACTGTTCGTATCACTGTGTATCCTGAAGACCTTGATTAGCTAGTTCAGGTGTGTTCAATTAGGGTTGGAGCTAAACTCTGCAGGCCAGTCACCCTCCAGGAACTGAGTTTGACACCCCTGGTTTAGAGAGACTGAAACCTTAATCGAACCGTTCAGACACTGAGTAAAGAGGTGATGCCGCAATGTGTGTTACAAGAAAATTAAAGTGTTTTTGACCTTGGATGCATGTTAACCTATAGTAGGAGACCTCCAAAACAAAATTAGGAACCTAGCATAATAGGGGCACTTTAAAAGACTGAAAATATAGTAATAGTAATAATAATAGTAATAATAATACATTTTTCTTTGGGAATATAAATAGTAGTAGTACAACAAGAGTGATATATTTGTCTTAAATTACTTTTATGTGTTAGACAGATTTTACGATTTCAAAAGGCAACGAGCGAAAATGAAATCTACATCTTTACTGCTGTGTCAGTTCGACTGCATTTTTTATGATTTTGAAAAGTGGATTTAAGACATTTTAATGCTAATTAAGGCCTTATTTATACATTAAGGAATTTAAGACTTTTTAAGGATCCGCTGACACCCTGTCAAAGTCATTTAACTGCCTATTTTAATATTTTAGTAACTCAGTCCAGGGTTCGTACAGATACTGTAAAATGAAATTCCAGGACTTAAGGACTTTTCAAGCACTACTTTTTTGGTTTGCAAGGACTACAGTCGGAGATCACACTCATCAAACAATATCTGTATTATTTAAAGGATTTTTTTTACTCAATTTACAGATATAAGGTATCCAAAATACAACTTAGAACGCATTTAATAATATATATTAAATACAAACCTTATAATAGCTATTATTGTTCAATAAATAATATTTTATATTATAATGTTGGCGTACTTCGTATTGAGAAACAGTCTGATCGGGCTGGAGTGTTAATTTTGTGTGAAAAGATTGTATGTGTGTTTTTTTTGTTTTTTATTAAACACTAATTTCATATATATTGTATTTAAATAATTCAAGCACTTCTCAAGTACCTCTTCATGAATATGGCTGTTTTCAAACGGTTTTCCAGGACTTAAATTTCCAAAAGTCAAATTCAAGTACTTGAAGCATTATAGCACATTGTACAAACCCTGCTAGCAAGTGGCTGCCATGATGTTCTCAGGGTTTATGCGAGTGATATTAGACAGGCAGGACAGTGGACTCACAGTGTGGGCAGAGGAGAGAGCTCCAGGCTGGAGTCGCTGCGGGAGCCATCGTCATGATCGTGAGAACTCATGTCCTCATGCAGGGTGCCGGTCAGGACCTTCAGACTGGACGCTCCCATGGAAGCCGAGCCATATAGGGGCAGACTGCTGTCCACCATCGCTGCCTGAGGAGAAACACTTTTTTAACATCACTAAAAACAACATTGGGTATCACAAACAAGTTAAATATACTACTGTGACACTGAAGACTCTAGTAATGTTTACTGTATTTTTGAACAAATAAATGCAGCATAAGAGAAATGTTACTGAACCCAAACTTTTGAATGGTAGTGTGTGTATGTATGGATGAATCTATACCTGCAGAGCAGACAGGGCAGGACTCTGACCCAGACTGGACTGGATGTTCTTCACCAGAGGTGATCTGAAGAAACAGACCTCAGCGTCATTAGCGACAGTGACTTGTGCAAATGAAAACGTTGCGATCAGATGTGCACTTACCCAGTGATCTTTTGTGGCCGCCTTTTCTGAAACTCCAACTCGTCCACGGTCCAAACGGCCCCCTTCACATTCTCAACTCGTACAAAACACTTGTGAAGACTGAGGTTGTGGCGAACTGCATTCTGAGATCGCAGAATAAATGAACAAACTGATCCAGGGCACAGGAAATCAATCAAGATTTATCTTTTTAGTGAATCTTTATTATCGTTTCAGTTACCTTCCATGTTGCTGCATTGCGTCTGAAATACGCAAATGTTCGAGTGAACCAGTTGTAGATTTCATTTAGTGTTAGCTGTTTTTCTGGAGACTCCAAAATGGCCTATAAATTAAAAAAGGGAACAATGTCTCTTATCAACACGAAAAAAGATCAACACATGTCTATCATACAGCAGCTGATGAGAGATAAAAGTAAAGGTTTAACTAAAATTGTTCAGAGAGCCTGGTTGATGGCCGTCTCATCAGAAATGATGGTGCAGTGGTCGAGCTGGATGATGGTTTCTTACCTGCCTGATTAAAGCTGCATATGTAAATGGAGGCCTGACCTCAGCACTCAGGTAGAACTCCTTATTCTGCACGATATCTATGAGACACAGGAGAGAGGTGCTGCTACATCAGTTACACTTAATTTATCCAGGGTTTGGGTTAGGGCTAGCAATTTTGTCTTTAGAACGATTTTCAAAACTATATCTTTATCGTTATATTTATCGTCCTTGGTGAGAACAGGCCTATATACCGGTTTCAGGACATCCTTGTTGTACAGCCCAGATACTACACTACAGTAGCCGCTTTTCCACTGTCGGGCCAGTGCGAGCCAGGACTAACAACGTGCCGGACGGGGCCAATAGACTCAGAATTCAAGCACAGAGGCCAAAATCAAGTTGTGTTTCCACTGTCGGGCCAGTAGCCCTGCAGTGCTACCCTAAAACCGCCCTTAACACACCTCCATAGAACAACGTCACACAACCCCACCATTTCACCAGCTGACTGAAAACTAGCTAGATCGCAAAATGAGCATGACAAAAGCGAACGTTTGGCTTTACTTAAAGACTTGAGATTTCAGCATCAATATTTAGCCAATTTTACAATAAAAATGTTACAGTGACAGTAATTTATTAATTTGTATAATTTGTATAAATCCATTAAATAATTAATAAATTTACCATTTTACATAAAAAGAGAACATACCTATTCGGTTGCACCTGCTTCCATTTATTTGCCATCACAAGAATCCACAAAACAACTCCATTAAGGCTTTTAAGTCCAAAAGCTTATACATTTAGACAACTTTTAATAAAAAATATCATGTTTACACCACATTTCTTTAGAAACAGTGAGCATTTCTATAAATTTTTCCATGGAAATTATGCGTTCTGAGGAGGTTTGAGCGATCTCTCCCGTCTCACTATATGGTTATCCTTTCAGCCAGAGCAACAGCGCGAGCTCACAAGCAGAAAACAGGAGTTACCCAGAGTGCATGGTTTGCAAATCAACAAAGGCACAGGGAAGAGACGGACAAAACACAAAACCAAATAAATACACGATTATAATTACATATGATTTGTCTACGTTCTTCAAGCAGCATCTGGTATCTATTTTCCATAAACGTGTATTTTTTTTTTTTTAATCGCAATGGTTAGCATAAGTAGCCTTTAGCATTGAATATCAATATATTTCTGCCTCATATGTTGATCAGAATACCCTTCGGATCTGCAAGGAAGTTATTTCAAACACTCGCTGCTGTCTGAAAGTGAGCTGAAAATTGTTTAAAATGTCTTAAATGTTGAAGTTAGCTGGTAGCCTCATATAATAACATGGGAAATAAGCAGAGGTGTTGACCTTCTTCCTGACTCCACCTTTGTTCATGGCCACTCCTCAAGCCCCAGTTGGCTCGCTTTGGACCAAGGTATTCGGCGGGCCAAAAACCCCTGGCCGTTGGTCCCAAGGAAGCCCCAACGAAGCCCCGGAAATGACAGTGGAAACGTGACTGGCCCTGGAACGCGCTAGCACGCTCGCTTTCGGCCCGACAGTGGAAACACGGCTAGTTAGTGTAATACTGGCTCTGACATTGACAGTGGGCAAGAGGTCACCGATCTCACCTTGGTCCATGGCCATGTTGTATTTGTCAGAGTAGCGTTTGCGGATGGGTCCCATGCTGTGCAGGCTGGTGGGTATGATGACAGAGGGCATTTGGGGGAGTGACGTGAGGGGCGTAGACGGAGCTGTGGCACTCTGGGACAGGCTCATGGAGGAAGTGGTTTTGGGAACGGTTGTCTTGGCAAGAGTGAGGTTGGACACCAGATTCACCTAACAAAAATATGAAAGTTTATTATTTCACCAGCAATCTTAAGTGCATCTTCAGAAGTACAGAAATGTGTTTATAATCAAACAGAGTAAATGGTAAACGCAGTGACATACTGGCTGAGGGGCTGGTTTGGGCTCAGTAGACTTGACATGGAGGTGGGCCATCATGGCCTGAAGGCGTTCTTTGTCTTTAGCGAGCTGTTTGACAAACACAAACACAACAGAGATGTACCACTGATAAACCTGGAGCTTTCTGTTGTCTAGCACTCCCATGGTGGATTATTTCTTCATGTGTACATACAGCACATACAGAGCAGGAAAAAGATTAGAGCTCAGATTAGAGCAGGATGTTCAACTGCATGCAAAGCAGAAAACAAACATTTCTTTAGTCTAATCAGAATAAAATATCAGCATATCAAGAAGCAGTCCCGTCTGGAGAAAAAGCAATTGTGCTGAATGTTTGTAAAGCTTTACCTGCAGCTCCAGCTGCTGAACCACCTGCATCTGAACTCTGCACTGCGCTGTGCTCTTATCATCCAGAGCATGTTCACTGTTCAAATGCCTGAAAAACACAGACATATGCAGATGTTCAGTATACATCAAGAAAGTCATTAAAACACATCTGTTAAATTGACAGCACTAAGTTATTTTTTTCTCTTGCACTTTGAATTACCACTGTGTATGAAATCTGCTATATAAATAAATCTGCCCTGCCTTGCCTAAAGTTGTCTCTGAAAAGAAATATTATAGTTTCATTTGCAAACGCAATCAGCAGAATAATTCAACATGACCACTGGGTAGTTTCATTCATTTCAGCGAATCATTCATATACACTAGGGTGTTCAAAAGTTTGGGGTTGGAAAGATTTTATGTTTTATGTTTTTGAAGTCTCTTCTGCTCACCAAGGATGCATTTATTTGACCAAATTGAGTTAAAACACAAATATAATTTAAAAATATACATTTAAAAATGTAATTTTAATATATTTAAACATAATTGATTCCTTTGATGTCAAAACTAAATTGTCAGCACCATTACTCTAGTTTTAAGTGTCACATAATCCTTGAGAAATCATTCTAAGATGCTGATTTGCTGCTCAAGAAACATTTATGATTATCATCATCAATGTTTAAAACAGTTGTGCTGCTTAATATTTTTGTGGAAACCATGATACTTTTTAAGGATTCTTTGATGAATAGAACGTTCAAAAGAACAGCATTTATTTGAAATATTTTATAACATTATTAATGTCATTACTGTCAGTTGATACATTTAATGCATCCTTGCTGGATAAAAGCATTAATAAAAAATAAAAAAATCTTACTGACACCAAACTTTTGAACATGTAGCACAAGACATGTTGACATCATAAATGTATCAATAATGATATAGTTTGAATAACTAATTAAAACAATTTAGAAGAATAATTTGTTTGTACGTATATCATATATTACTAATCAGCATGATTGTTCAGGATGCAATACTATTATTGAGAAGTAGAGGGTGCTGTATTCAAAGAAAATCTGTGCAAGGCTTTCATTCAAACAACTTCCTCAAACAACAACTCTATCTAACATAATATCGACAATTAAATGAATTACATATGTACATATATCCATGAAATAGTCTTCTTGATCATTTATATTACCAAAAAGTACAGTAATGCATTTGCTATTGAATGAAGAGAGAGGGAGAAATTTTTTACATGCTGAAAAAACTAAAGTAATGCAATTTTCATTATTTCAGCATTATAATATTTGTGCTGAAAACAGAAACATCTTACTCTCGGGTGTGAATCTCAGTTTGATGTGATAGTTAGAAATATTTTTATATAGTGGAACTGTGACCGAGCTGAGGAACAAAAGCAGTGTTGTGGCAATAGACAGGGCGGGGCCTCGGACTAGGAGCAGGGGTCAGGGTCACTGGAAGGGGCACAGATAAACATCCTCCTGTTGTTTGTTTTAGGAGGGATGGCCAGGATCACCATGGGTACTCTGTTTATCAGTGCACTGAGCTCAACCCTGAGGGGCCTCACGGCTGCACCGCCACAGGGGAAAGAGAGAGAGAAGGAAATGGAAAGAAAATAAAGAGACATGGGTGGTATACATATATACAAGCGAACAGAGGTGGAAGGACAGAAGAAGGACAAAAAACATGAAACAAGTAAACAGAGTAAAAGGGATAGAAATACATATAGAAATACATAAAGAGCAGGGAGCACACTCAGAAATGATAATTGGATTAAAGCCACATACAGCTCCTCCTCACAGATCTGCAAACAGGACAAACAGCATAATAAAACGTAGAGGATGAGAGCCGTTGACTCACTTGAGGAATGACTGGAAGTCTCCGAACACTGTATCGCAGCCTGGCCACTTGCACACGCCGTGGCTATAAAGAGGATGTGCGCTCTGGGAGTGACTCTCCTGAGAACTGAAGCAAAAACAGACACAATAAACACAGAATCTGAAGCTTGCTTGAGTTCTGGGTACCTGCTTCATCCAGAATCCATTACAACTCAAATCACACTGTTGCACTTTCATTTGTCCTCGATCTCCAATATTTCCAATATGTAGAAGTCTGTAATTTTTTATCATAGGTACTCTTCAACTGTGAGTGACGGAATCGAAAACAAAAATCCAGAAAATCACATTGTATGATTTTTAAGTAATTCATTTGCATTTTATTGCATGACATAAGTATTTGATACATCAGAAAAGCAGAACTTAATATTTGGTACAGAAACCTTTGTTTGCAATTACAGAGATCATGCGTTTCCTGTAGTTCTTGACCAGGTTTGCACACACTGCAGCAGGGATTTTGGCCCACTCCTCCATACAGACCTTCTCCAGATCCTTCAGGTTTCGGGGCTGTCGCTGGGCAATACGGACTTTCAGCTCCCTCCAAAGATTTTCTATTGGGTTCAGGTCTGGAGACTGGCTAGGCCACTCCAGGACCTTGAGATGCTTCTTACGGAGCCACTCCTTAGTTGCCCTGGCTGTGTGTTTCGGGTCGTTGTCATGCTGGAAGACCCAGCCACGACCCATCTTCAATGCTCTTACTGAGGGAAGGAGGTTGTTGGCCAAGATCTCGCAATACATGGCCCCATCAATCCTCCCCTCAATACGGTGCAGTCGTCCTGTCCCCTTTGCAGAAAAGCATCCCCAAAGAATGATGTTTCCACCTCCATGCTTCACGGTTGGGACGGTGTTCTTGGGGTTGTACTCATCCTTCTTCTTCCTCCAAACACGGCGAGTGGAGTTTAGACCAAAAAGCTCTATTTTGTCTCATCAGACCACATGACCTTCTCCCATTCCTCCTCTGGATCATCCAGATGGTCACTGGCAAACTCCAGACGGGCCTGGACATGTGCTGGCTTGAGAAGGGGGACCTTGTGTGTGCTGCAGGATTTTAATCCATGACGGCATAGTGTGTTACTAATGGTTTTCTTTGAGACTGTGGTCCCAGCTCTCTTCAGGTCATTGACCAGGTCCTGCCGTGTAGTTCTGGGCTGATCCCTCACCTTCCTCATGATCATTGATGCCCCACGAGGTGAGATCTTGCATGGTGCCCCAGACCAAGGGAGATTGACCGTCATCTTGAACTTCTTCCATTTTCTAATAATTGCGCCAACAGTTGTTGCCTTCTCACCAAGCTGCTTGCCTATTGTCCTGAAGCCCATCCCAGCCTTGTGCAGGTCTACAATTTTATCCCTGATGTCCTTACACAGCTCTCTGGTCTTGGCCATTGTGGAAAGGTTGGAGTCTGTTTGATTGAGTGTGTGGACAGGTGTCTTTTATACAGGTAACGAGTTCAAACAGGTGCAGTTAATACAGGTAATGAGTGGAGAACAGGAGGGCTTCTTAAAGAAAAACTAACAGGTCTGTGAGAGCCGGAATTCTTACTGGTTGGTAGGTGATCAAATACTTATGTCATGCAATAAAATGCAAATTAATTATTTAAAAATCATACAATGTGATTTTCTGGATTTTTGTTTTAGATTCCGTCTCTCACAGTTGAAGTGTACCTATGATAAAAATTACAGACTTCTACATGCTTTGTAAGTAAGAAAACCTGCAAAATCGGCAGTGTAAATACTTGTTCTCCCCACTGTATATAGCAATGTATCGTGAGGTATTTGGTGATGCCCAACCCTAAATAAATGATTTTTTTTGCTCCCAAACTCCCATCATTATAAATAAAAATAATAATGTATTTAAAAAAAAAAAAACGGTTAAAAAAGCAATATTAGGAAATATTATTACAATTTAAAATTGCTGTTTTCTGTTAATATATTTTAAAATGTAATTTATTCCTATGATGTCAAAGCTGAATTTTCAGCATCATTACTCCAGTCTTCAGTGTCACATGATCCTTCAGAAATCATTCTAAAATGATGATTTGCTGCTCAAGAAACATTTCTTCTTATTATCAATGTTTAAAACAGTCGTGCTGCTTAATATTTGTGGAAACCGTGATACATCAGGATTCTTTGATGAGTAGAAAGTTCAGATTAGAAATCTTCTGTAACATTATAAATGCGTCCTTGCAAAATAAAAGTATTAATTTCTTAAAAAAAAAAAAAAACCTTCCTGACTCCAAACTTTTGGACAATATAGAGTGGTGCAGGTATGACGTCACTTTGTAGGCCAACCGGCAGTTAGCATCACACTGGTTCCCTCGAGAAAAACCCAATAGGATTTTCCCATAGGCTTTTGGATTATCGCAAAAAAACAAGCTCTGTGATCAACAAAAGTTTATGATACTTACACGTTTTGTCCATCAAGATAATTATCACAGATGAACACAACTTTTATGAAGCCTAAATGCAGTCGCGAGAAGTAAAAAGCTAATGATAGGCTATAAACAAACTACACCATGGTCCCATGAATTCAACGTCACCATCACTAAACTTCCGATAACTCTTTCAGTTTTTATTTAAAAACATTTTCATCAGAATGTTTGAGTTAGAGTAGTTTATAAGAGCACAATAATAAGCATAATGAGGCTGTAAAAGCGGACTGAGCTTACCTTTTAATCTCCCCAACAGCCTCTGTAGTCCCATTTAGCCACTTGTTAGCAACTGCCTTTTTCAAGACACGTAACAACTTCAAAAAAAAAAAAAAAAAAAAAATCACGCGTGTGGTAATACTGATGTATTTTATATCGTAGAATAAAACGTGAAAGTGCCTTGAGCTTATGTTCACTTAGACCTTATTTCAGCCATTTAAACAAAATCTCATTAAAAAAAATCCATTGACTTCAGGACGAGGGAACCAGAAGTGCTAAAATGCTAACTCGCTTCCGCGTTTTGGCCTACAAAGTGAGGTCATACCTGCACCACTCTATTGTACAATACAATAAATCACTGTTTTAAAAGTAACGACAGTCCCTCCAGGATTTCGCGATTGCAGAATTTAACGCGAAATCAAAAAAACTCTCAGATTCATATTCAGAGGAGCTTGCAATTGTTTCTAAACTGTCGCAAATTTCCCGCCTAGATGCGTCATGTGACGTCATCGCAACGCACATTCAGCCAAAGCCCACTTCTAATTAGTTGCTAAACTTCTGTTTGCGCCGTTGCTTTGGGAATGCATCCGTCACTCCAGTCAGTCAACCACCGCAATCCTGCTCCTGATGTAAAGCGTGCATACTCTCTAACACGCACACTCTAGGTTCAATTTATCAACACTGCCTGTATGCTGCATAAAAGAGGCTTGCACACTCTGTGAACAACCCCAACATGGACGAGGAGCATGACGGAACTAGTGAAGGAGACACTAAATGAAAATGTAAATCCACTCTCTGACAGTAGGTGGCACTTATGGAACAGCAGTCATACAGCTTTCCATGGTAAACTGTAAACGCAGCAGGCTGCACTACTTTCTGTTTCTAACACCCCATGTTTCACAAACATTTTTAATCTGGACTAAAACATGCCTGAAAATGTTCTGATTCTTTATTATTGAACTTTATAGTTGTTTTTCAAACTGTTTTAAACATTTGTTTACTTTATACATTGTGTATTCTTCTAAAGTACTGTTGTGTTTAAAGTTCTTTTTGTTATATTATAAAAATACTAACTTGTTATTAGCCATGTAAAACTTGAAATTATTCAATAATAGTGAGAAAATGTAATTTTCTGAAATGGAATAGGTTTTTTATACCTTTAGACAAAATATAAACGAAAAAAAAAGTTTGCATGTGTTTTATATTTTGTCATATACTTGATACACCAGGCTTTTATGGCCCATATAGTGATATAGTGAGAATATGGAGGGGTAAAAAAAACATCTCAATTTTATTCAGAGGCCCAAACTGAGCAAAAAATTTGGTGCAGTTATTATTTATAAGGCGAAAAATATAAAATAATTAGATTTATATAACAGTATAGCAGATTACTTCCATAAAATGCATAATATCATTTGTTTCTCAATATCTCCCAATAACAACATAAGACGATATTTCAATGCTTAGTTTTATGATGAAAGCTCTGCAATTTTTATTGTGGGCGGGCAAAACACAATGCAATGCATTACGTCTACAATGATGATGATTGAGAGATGAACAAATAATCGTTTCTCAAAAGTCTGTTGTATTATTATTTGATACATACATTTTAACACGATTTTTCTAATGCTAATGATTTGGGTTGAAATGTAACAGACAGGATTTTGTCAGATGTTTTCATAAAGCTCTATTCTTCAATTCAGCTCCAGCTGAAAAAGTAGCAGACCATGTTTAGGACTTTGTATCAAACAGTGGACTGTTTGAGAAAGCGATTTATTTTTGAACTTTGAAAAATGCCAAGAATGCTTTATTTGTTTGGGATCAAGAGAGGTTGTGTCCTTTGACCATGACCCTCTCCTTTTCTCGCCTAAGAGAGCCCTGTGTCTCTCTGCCAGCGGATTCCTTCCCTAACACCAAAAAAAGAGAAAGTGTCTAAGGCGGGCATCTTTTCTCATTCAGTGCTTGAACACAACCCCAACTAGGCAGATGACTCACACTTGACAAATTAAAACAGACTTTGTTATTTCCATCCTTTTAACACACTGAACAATCAAATAAGCCAGCAAGCAGACACAATAAAACAAACGCGTGCAATTAACTGTTTGTTCTTGCAGATGGAGATCCCAGCCCAATGTCAAACACTCGCCTCACAGGAATAAGCACACGGGAGGGAACATTACAGTAGTATATGGATCAAGATGGAGTGGGACAGATTTTAAAGTATTAATTACATTTGATCCCTCAAGTCCATCAGCGTGAGAGTGTTTGCATGTCACTCAGTAAGCCAGAAGGAGAGACGGATAGACAATGCCCACATGTTGTGGTCTTCTGGAAGGGGTGAAGGGTTTGTTCTCTGGTGCCAGTGGCTGCACTTAAGGTTTTAGTTGCAGGCGTCTCTCTGGCGGGCAGGAGTTTACATGACACATGAAACTGACCACACAGTCCTTGAGCGCTCACCCTCCACCAATATCATGCAAACAATCACAGGCGGGCCATAAGAGGGCTCTGCTGACATTACAGACCACATCAATGCAACACTAGGACACAATGGCACCTACTGTAATCCGAGCGTTTATTGTTAACGGGGTAGTGTGGTGTAGCGGTTAAGACTCAGGGTTGGGGAACCAGAAGGTTGCTGGTTCTTAACCCCAGTTGCTTGGGTAATGGGTTCAAGCAGATGCGGAAACAAGTTCAAACCAGTCAACAAACAGCAATACATTATATAGGCAATGTTCACACAGTCACAGTTTTTGGATTGACAACAGTCAAGTGCTTTCAACAAATAAGCTCTTGGAACATATAGATAAACAGGTTTAGACCTCAGCAAACAGAGATGGAGGTGTTTTCATGAGTGTATATGAAGAAAGGCCTGCAGGGCACACGTTGACGTAGACTGATACCTTTCACACAGCCACGAAGACAAACTGTTTTCAACAGTTTATTTTTAATACAACATATCAGGCAACCTCACAGCTCGACTGGTTTGACAAGTCATCAATCAAATACTAATGTTAAATATCAGTGAGACAAATACTCACTGTTAGGGCTGTCATGATAACTACTTTTTTAGACAAAATATTGTCCCAAAAATAATTGCGATAAACAGTATTACTGTCATTTTAAGATCATTATTTTGTCACTAATATAACACAACATATTTTAAAGTTTGAGGTTAGTAAGATTTTTTTTAAATGTTTGAGTTTTTTTTTTTTTCCAAGTCTCATACTCAAGGCTGCATTTATTTTATCAAAAACAGTAATATTATGAAATATTACAATTTAAAGAACTTTTTCTATTTTAATATAATATGCTATTTATTCCTGTGATCAAAGCGTAAATCATTCTGCTGATTTGCTGCTCAAGAAACATTTCTTTGAAACTACTTATCAATGTTGAAAACAGCTGTGCTGCTTAATATTTTTGTGGAAACCATTAATTTTTTCCAGGATTCTTTTATGAATAGAAAGTTCACAAGAACAGCATTTATTGGAAATAAAATATTTTGTAGCATTATAAATGTCTCTACTGTCACTTTTGCTGAATATGTCTTTGCTGAATACTGTATGAATGAAGTATTAATTTCTTTCAAAAAAAAAAACTTACTGACATATTGATGATTGTGTGACCTAAAAAAAAAAAAAAAAAAAATGTATAAAAGTATATTTTTCTTTGTTTCTGATTGGTTACAGCAGTGTTTTGGCTGTACCTTAATGTAATTATAATGAGAAAACTATTTAAACAAATGTCGTAAATTGGAAGAGCTCATCAACAACTGAAGTTCTGACTAGAACGGTTTTTAGAAGTTCACTTGTGCATTTGCGTCATTTTGTGCAGATGTAAGTTGTAATATTATGTTTATGTTGTGTACATATCTGATTAATCTTATATAGGATGCACTTGGTGAGTTAATTAACCTGCAGTGCTACCACAGTGCTTTAGTTTGCCATTGTTCACTTACTCTTCTGAGCTCAGAAATTGGAGAGAGAGCGAGCGCGTTAAGCACAAATATAACAGTATTCGCAAGCACAACACACGTGATCTCTGTCAAAATTTAAATAAATGGCACATGCTTGTATGCAATAAAATAATGTCTTAAGAAAGAAAAAAATTGGTTAAATGATGAAATACCTGTCTCTCCGGCTGGGTCGGTGCGCATGGTGTCCGTTGGTGCTGGAGTGGTGGTTGAGGATCTGACTTTTGGGAGGAGAGGGGGATTTGTCTCCTCTACTCTTCTCCTCCTGCCGTGCATCTGCCGTCTCTTTCCAAAGCTGCTGAAGCTCAGCAGGAATCAGGCCTGTGAGTGAGACACTGCCTTTATTAGATAACTAGACAACTAATAAGACCTCTATATCTACTCATACATTCTGTCTATTACTTTCCATCCAACCACCAATCCTTAGCCTCTGAAAGCCATATGATTACTGGATTGCATATAATCTCTCATTGAACTCATTTTGAACCATCTTTGTGTGTCATATAGTATAAATTGCATTTCAGTAAGAGAACATCTTAAACCATCAAACAACTTTTTTTAATGCTGTTTAATTATATGCAAGCCATTTGAAAATAAAACACACGTTAATTTGCTGCCTATCTTGGCCACGATACTCCTTAAAATGAGATGTTTCATTTCAGATTTCTCTCCTGGGTGAATAAAGATTCAATAAAATAAAACAATAATAAACAAATATGTTATGTATAACAAATATAATACTGTAGTGCAGCGTTCACACTACTGTTCAAAAGTTTGGGGTCGATAAACTTTTTAAAAAAATATTTTGAAAATTTCTCATGCTCACCAAGGCTGCATTTATTTGATCAAAAATACAGTAAAAACAGGAATATTGTGAAATACTACAATATTATTCTATATTTATTTTATTATAATAATGTATACTATTAACGTTATTGATATTATATTTTTTAATGTATTAAATATTATCATTATATTTTTACATACTATAAAATGTAATTTATTCCTGTGATGGCAAAGCTGAATTTTCCATACTTCTGTGGAAACGTGATACATTATTTTCAGGATTCTTTTATAAATAGAAGGTTCTTTGACAGGACATGAGTGATAAAGACCTTTGGCGACGCAACAAAGGTGAGTGGAATGAACGTCATGATCTGAACAGGAAGGCCTAGTAGCAACAACAGTATAGCGACTTGGTGACCTCCTGAACCTTTAGGATGCATTCATTGATAGTAAACGGTCATGTGGCAGTGAGGTGTTGTTACCCTGAGGCAGTGCACTAGTAAGAGCCGACGGGACAGACAACAGGCCTTGTCTCTGCAGGTTGAGCAGGTGCTGCTGTTGAACGGAGAGTAACTGTTGCTGTATAGCCATCTGCTGGGCCATCATCTGCTGTTAGGGATACAGAGACAGACACTTGACACTCACAGTACAGTCACTGCCGGTGTCTACATTCATTCATAGTCTCGCTGCACAGCCGGCACTTTCACTCAAGTGAGCAAAGCTGCTGACACCACAGCCGGTCTTCACTCGCTCACAGTACATTCGCATAAAGCCGTCAAAAGACAGAAATGTGGCTAGTGAAAAGTAGGCTGTGTGACAGTAATCTGCCAGAGATTGCTGAAGACAAGGGCAGTAAATGGCTCTGATGGTCCTCTGTCTTATATTGTGATGCTTTTACCTCTTTACTTGGTTTCCCAGCATGCTGTTGCTGTTGCTGCAGGAGCTGCAGGTGGAGTTCCTCTTGCTGTTTCTTATAGAACTCCTGAAGCTGTTGCTGAGACACAGAGGGAGTACACAAAACATTAACACCAGAAAACAAAGTCACACATCAATCCAAAGTAGTTTACTCACTAGTGAAAGAGTGAGTATTGACCAAGTCAAGTATTAATCTACCATTTGAATATTTTGAGATGAACACACCGAGTCTGCTTGGCTGATGAACAGAAGTGGTAGTCAATTTAGCTTTGCTTTGTCAATGTTACTTTTTAGCATTAGCTTTGTCAATGGATAATGTACATTTTCTGTCTTCAAATATGTAAGCAAATTGAGAAATGTTTAGTAAAAGTAGTGTTTGATAACTTAATTTTGTATACATCTCTTTGCCAGTGTATTGGCCACCCTGCTCTTTATGTATCAGTATGTGGCACAGCCAAAAGCTTTAGTGTGAAAATGCAATAACACAGTTGTTCTCAACCAGGGCAACTACAGAGGTTCTTTGCCTCCACGTTGTGCATTAAAATCATTTAGAGAGAGAGAGAGAGAGAGAGAGAGAGAGAGAGAGAGAGAACGAGCAATGAGAGATGTGTGCCTGTGTCTGTTCAGCGCCTCTCTCTCCATTCACAACGAAGCTATGAGTTTAATTACTTAAAAAAAGCGATTTAACCCCATCGTTGCTGAGAAACAAGTTTCTGTGCTCCTGAATGTTTCTGTGTGTGACATATGTGTGTGCTGCGCGTGCTTCAATGAAAACAGCGCATTAATAT
Organism: Coreius guichenoti; assembly: GCA_039654105.1. Lineage (NCBI taxonomy): Eukaryota > Metazoa > Chordata > Actinopteri > Cypriniformes > Gobionidae > Coreius > Coreius guichenoti. The sequence continues at coordinate 26,268,828 of CM077178.1, forward strand.
AGAGCGGTGATTCAACTGACTTGGAACTACCTGTGCATTAAACGGTTTTATTGCACACCTTCCAGCCAATCAGAATCAAGTATTCAGACAGACCATGGTAAAAAGTATTTAAATGTATGGTTGAGAATCAATGCCTTTTAGTAAATAATTAAAAAAAAAAAAAAAAAAAGTAGTAACCATTACTGAATAGGAAAACACTGATGTGTGTGTGTGTGTGTGTGTGTGTGGTCTAGATATTTTTAAATTTTTGACATTCAGTCCCCATGAGGAAAACAGCTTATAAATTATATATTATTATAATTATGTTGTTTTTTTGAAAATGTAAAAATGCAGGAAGTTTTCTGTAGGGGTGTAATGATACATTGTTAATCGATATATATCGCAATATAAAAATGCGACGGTATGTATCGTTGATGTAAACAATATGATTTGCGATATAGAGTTGTTTTATCCAAGGCTCAACTTGCTGTATTTATAAAGTATAATTCACCCAAAAATGTAAATTCTGTCATTTACTCACCCTCATGTCGTTTCGTTTAACTTCCAAACACAAATGAAGATATTCTTTATGAAACCTGAGAGATTTCTGTCTCTCTATTTAAAGTCCATTCCTCTAAAACTTAAAACATCCAAAAAATGTCATAAAGGCATTGTAAAAATAACTGATCGAGTGGTCTAATCCAAATCCTGAAATCTGCAAAATCTGAAGAGACACAATGGCTTTGTATGATGAACGGATTTACAACGACACGCATACTGTAGTAAACACGGACGTTCAAATGCTTGCAAGACGCGGGAAATAAATGCTTTCTTGCGATTAGAACTGACTGATTGCATTGATCATCTGAAGCGCACGCGCTGCCGGAACGGCACTCCTCAAAGTCAAAGCGCAAACATCATTTAAATCACCAGATCACATTTAGTTTTAGTAGTATGATTATTCAAAGCATTTTAGATTGTTTATTCTTATATGTATAGTGCATTAATAGCGGGAGAGGCAGGACATAGCGAGCACTGGGAGAGTCTGTGTGCGTGTGGCTTAAAGGGATAGTTCACCCAAAAATGAAAATTTGATGTTTATCTGCTTACCCCCAGGGCATCCAAGATATAGGTGACTTTGTTTCTTCAGTAGAACACAAATGAAGATTTTTAACTTCAACCGTTGCAGTCTGTCAGTCGTATAATGCATGTGAACGATAGCAAAATCTATGAGAGTAAAAAAACATGCACAGACAAATCCATATTAGACCCTGCGGCTCGTGATGACACATTGATGTCTTAAGACACAAAACGATCGGTTTGTCGACAGTATTTATATCATTTTTAACCTCTAATACACCACTATGTCCAACAGCCTTCAGCGCGCGATCACTTCCGGTGAGTGAGGTCAATGTACAATATACACGATCTGGCGTAGTTTACGCAAGTGCCGGAAGTGATCTCTCGCGCGTATCTCTACGCCAGATCGTGTACATTGACCTAACTTACCGGAAGTGATCGCGCACTGAAGGCTGTTGGACATAGTGGTGTATTAGAGGTAAAAAATGATATAAATACTGTTCGGTTTCTCGCACCATCCGATCGTTTCATGTCTTAAGACATCAATGTGTCATCACGAGCCACAGGGTCTAATATGGATTTGTCTGTGCATGTTTTTTTTTAACTCTCATAGATTTTGCTACCATTCACATGCATTATACGACTGACAGACTGCAACGGTTGGAGTTAAAAATCTTCATTTGTGTTCTACTGAAGAAACAAAGTCACCTATATCTTGGATGCCCTGGGGGTAAGCAGATAAACAAACTTTTCATTTTTGGGTGAACTATCCCTTTAAGAGATGCATTGAAAGCATGAGTACTGCATGAAGGGAAAAAAATAAAGTTTACAGAGTTTCAGTGATATATCTACATTAAACGACTATATATAATGTTGAATATAATGTATAATAATAATGCAACGGGGGAATATTTGTGGGTCCTGATAATAATAATAATAATAATAATAATAATAAAAAAGTAAAAATAAAAAAAAAACTATTTTGGCTTAAAATATCGCAATACATATCATATCGTATCGTGAGTTCAGTATCACGATTTGTATCAAATCGTGGCAAGTGTATCGTTACACCCCTAGTTTTCTGTAATGGTTAGGTTTAGGAGTAGGGGATAGAATGTAAAGTTTGTACAGTATAAAAATCATTATGTCTATGGAGAGTCTTCATATAACATAAAAACATATGTGCGTGTCTGTGTGTACCTGCTGTAACATGAGGGCCTGTTGTTGCTGCAGTAACAGTTGGAGCTGCTGAGGGCTCAGGACCTGCTGCTGAAGGATCTGCTGCATTTGCTGAGGGGTGATGGCCTGAGGAGTTATCATCCCCAATGATACAGACACCTACAGACACACATACCACCGTTTCATTATTGATCATACAGTGGTTGTATATTAGGATTATAATACCAAAAATGTAGTAGTCAATACCATTTAACGATTCTCTCAATACCACAACAAAAAGTAATATGCTACTTCATTGCATTTTAATATAATTAATAACATTTATCATATATAAAAAACATTGCTTCAAGCTTTTTCCAATTAAACAGTCTGTAATAAAACACGATCAAAGCAAAACAAATTACAAAGATATAAAGTAAATAGTGCCTGCAGATCTAACAGTATCAAATACTCAAATAAACATTAACAAATTAAAAACAAAAATCAAAAAGTAATCAAATGAGGGGGAAAAAAAAACTACTTACATTTTTGCCATAGTCGTGATTATTAGTTATACATTATTACTAATTCAGTGCTGTAAGAATTTGACTCAGAAGCAGGTCTATGATTAAAATGAGATGTGCATTTTCTTCCCATTAGGATTAATGTTGTGTTGATACTTGTAACTTAAAGTTAATAAATTTATCCAGCCAAAAGCAGTGAATGGTTGTTTATTTTTCTTCAATATTGGCAGTAATTAAAATGAACAACATTATAGACAGTAGAGGGTCTATTGGGCTTTAACCTCTTAACTTGCGCCCCTATTTTTGAGAATTTTCTGAAAACGACATACCCAAATAAAAATGTCTGCAGCTCTTAAACCCTATGGTCTATATTTATAAATCTGGTCTTATTTTAAACTAGACATTTGAAATAAAACTGAATGTCTGATCATGTTTTGATTCAAATTTGAGGATGATACGCTCAAAAATGTAGCTTCTGTAAGCTTTTATGTCAAGAAAAGTCTAGGCGTCCTTTCAAAAAGGCCATTTATTTCAGAACATTTGTAATGGTAAAGAGTAGTTTTTCATTCAAATAAATCTGCAATAAACTGCTAATTATAATGGATATACAGTTACTGAAAAACTAAAGCAACTATTTACAGAAGTTACAAAGTGTAAAAAACTCATTTAGTTGATAAGAACTGTCTGTCATACAGTCTGCGAGCTGCGCTAAGGTGTGTGCATAAACTGACAGAAGCGTGCCGGTGTGAATGGAAATGCAAGCACGTGTAGTATTCACTAATGCTGTTTACATAAAATTGCACAAGACGACGCCTTTTGATTGGTTACTACGTCCATCCATCAAAACTTTGCTGGCAAGGCATTAACTGGCTTTATCCAACGAAAACCATGGGTGCGATGATTGACACCTCGCAAAGCCTGTAATGCGCTTCCTGGATATATTGAGTCACCCAAACGCCTGTGATTTAAGGAGAGAGACAAGGGAGGGCTCATATTCAGCGGAAGACTCTAAACTGCAGGGGAGATCGTCAGAATACTGATTAGAATCGATATTTCATTGAAAATAGACATGATTGATTACTCTAACTCAAAACGCTCATGCAAACAAAGGAGGATTTTTTGTTTTTTTTCCTATTTTTTCATTGTTTTGGATTAAAAAGTGGGATGCATTTTGAAGAGTGGACCCTTACATTGAAATGTATGCAGGTGTTTCTTGGCTTCGTCCGATCTGATCTGCACGATATGAGATGAAAGATAAGTACTGTGTTTATTTTGTTCATGTTTACATGGCCGGTCCTTCAGCATTTCATTTAACCCTTTCCTCTCTGGTGTATTTATTGCAAAAACAAGTTCAGAACATGAATCTTGAGAGTTTTAGCTTTCAAATGATGCATAGTTTGTGATAGTTGATTAAATATTTTTTATAAAACAAAAGTAAATAAAAAGTACAAACACGCCCACCCCTGTCCACGCACCGGTGCGGGCTAACAGGTTAAGCTATAAAACACAGATCCAATATTTATTTTAAAAACACCCAATGTTTTGTAACACTCATTTATATTCTCTTAAAACAAACAACTGTGTTTTCACTAATACAAAGGCATTTTAATGTTCATGCACATAGCCAGATCATCACAAGGCATGAGTGCCCATCCGGAAATAATCAGATAGCTTGTGATTATTAAATTTGGATTCTGTAGAAAGACTATTTAGGTATCTTTACATCATTTTATTTAAAGTTTTGACTTGGTACCAAAGTCACTGCAATTTTGTAACTGCTTATATTCATTCAACTGACACAAAATGCTTCTAGCTAGAGACCTAGCGTCAAAGGTTTCAATTTACGCGATTTTGCAGCGTTGAGCAATGTAGCCAATCCCAAACATATCTGTTGATTCCTTGGAACGCAATGGCCAATCAGACGTTTAAGTTCCAATCCACTCACTGGTCAAAACACTAGAGTTCTGCACACTCGCGAAACCTCTCATAATAACAAACGAAGTAGACACGATGTAAATACATGACTCATTCATTGATTATAATGGAACTTTTTTTATATTTTATAGTGATTATAAGGGAGTGCTCTTTGCACGGTTTCTGGCATGCCAAATCACGCATTCAGTAGCCTATGCATGCTTTTCTGTTAATGGCAAGACGACATTTATTAGCCTGGTTGAGATTGATTTCATCACACTGCACACCTCATGATGTAAAAAGCAAATCACGAACTCCAAAAACAAAGGACTTTCCACAAACCCAATTTCACTTCTTT